>JAODKF010000096.1:1978950-1992959 GCA_026779585.1 Mormyrus proboscirostris
CCCCCCCCTCTCCCAAGCCTAACCCCCCCCCCCCCCCAGCAAAAATGGAATTAAGCTCGACGCAGCAAAGATACCTTCCATTCATTTGCATACTCCACTAATGACAATAAAAGATTAAATATTTTCGATCAAATTTAATTACGTCTGGGCCTGTTCCATTCTCGCAGGCTATGCTACCTAGACCACACTTCAAGAATTAAAAGATCAGAAAGACAGAGTAAAGCCCATTCATACTTAGCAATTCCAAAATTAAGATAACACAGCAATACCACAGTATTGACTTTGGGGGGAGCCATTACACTATAGCGACAGTTGAACATGACAGATGCGAGACTCTTCTACACCCGTCACTCAAGGGGGGGGGGGGGGTTTCTGAGGACACACTTGTGCTTTTGTTTGTCTCTTTGTTTGAATCCCAGTGCGTAGCGAGAAAGGGAATTTCTATAATACTCCCAGTGGGTTAAACCAGAGAGCTGAGGGAGCCTAGTAAGTAGAGGAAGGAGACACACTCTCGGCCTCTTGTTATCCAGCCAAGACGATGCGCTAAGATGCTAAAGTCAAACAGACATCAAGCCCTTAACAAGTCAGTCGGCAACAGATGACTTTCAGAATTAGCCGAATTATAGATATTGCAGACATAGCACTGCCACTCCCGCGGCAGGAAGCACCGGCCCAGTGCTGCAGGTATACTGGCATGGACAGTATCTAGTATGCAAAATTTCACCTGCCCCCCCTATACATTGTTAGGAGCCGCTTACCAGCGGACCTGGAAGTTGCATTACTGGAGTTTCCTCATTTCGTTGGTATCAGGGAAATACCTGCAAAACCCGTAGGTTACATCATAGGTCACCCATGAGCTTACGCTAACTACCCACTGAGCCCCTATGTTGCCACGTGGCCGGTTAGGCCCCTTCAAATGTGTTATTGATAAAACTCTCTCTGGTACAAACAAAACATGACCTCACGTCCAACACACCGAGAACAACACAACCCAGATTTGCATTTTAAAGTCACTGGATGCTAAGCAGTTTTCACGGCGATGATGTGCACGTGTACCTCGATTCGTGGAAAAATGCACAAATACTTTCACAGTCTTTAATATAGCATAGCTATTCTCTTATCATGTCATACCAGACCTCAGAGTACCTACATCAGCATCGACGATTTACTCAGACCGATAGTAAGACCACTTATCAAATATCCATCTGCAAAACAAGCTGTGAATAATGAGACAGTTTTGAAATGTGAGGTTTACGCCGATTCTGCTGAACCAGAGCATCCCCTGTTATTCCTCTGAACTCTCCCAAGCTAGATCTGATACCTAATATCATGTTATTGCATTTGCATCAACATGGTAATTACCCAGTGTGCATCCCAGCCAGCTGTGCTACAAAGAGACTCCGATGCAGAGAGAGAGACAGAGCTTCCTGTGTGTGAAAAATCAAAGCAGCATCTGCGGGGGGTCCAACCCCCACCTCACTGCGTTCCAGGCATCGCTCTCCTGCTCCAGGAGGCAACTGTGGAATATTTCTACATGCTAGACCTCTTCCAAATCGGTCCTCAGATGCAGAACCATGGCAACCAAAAAGGGAAGGGGGGGAGGAGGAGGAGGGTGAAAGAAAGAGGGCAGGAGAAAGAGAAAGAGGGGGGGATGAGTGCGTGTACTGTGGTGCCTGGGATATTCATGGTTGTGTGCAGATCAGCCTCCCTCATAGATCCAAACTCTCACCACAAAAAACAGGCCTTGGCCACATTACCCAGGGTGCACCTGCTCAACACATCATTCAGGAGAAGTTCTGTGTGCGTCTCTGTGTTCTTGAAAAGCTTCGGGTTGTGTCACTTAAACTGTTTTTATGTTTAGAAAAGCTTGGGGCTTCAGGTCTCACTGCCAGCTGAACTCAGTGTGGACCATTTCAAACTTAACAACAAGCATCTGGAGGAAGAGCTTCAGAGACCAACTACTGCCCCCCCCCACTCCACTCCACATAGGATGTTAGAGGGCAAAAGACAAAGGGCTTTCTCTTTGTGTCAGAGTGGTGAGGTCACAACCTCCCTTCTGTCATGACACTAACCTCTGTCTCCATCTCCACAGTACAAAGCGCATCCAGTAAATACAATGAAAGTGACTCAATCTCAACACAGGAATCCTATTGTATTTTCAATGAATGTTCTCATAATCTTGAATTTAGACAGAACATCTGTATTTCCCCAGATCACCATGAGAACCATCAAAGTTCCACTGAAGAACTGAGTAAGTGGAAAATGCAAAATTTACTAAGCACACAAATCTACAGAACACACGTCTCAGGTATTTTTTAAAAGCTTTTTCTTCCGGGTACCGTAAGGTTTCAGCTTCCTGTTTGTCACACAACATACAAGGTAAACGAGGTTAAACCCTTTACTGACGAACTTGCACACAAACGCAGCCACTGGATTAACAGCAAGCATGTCCAATTGACGACGCGAAGGGAACAACGTCTCGCAGTCGCTGTACGGATTTAATCACGCACTAACAAAATCCTATTATGAAGCTTCTCTGCATAGTACGCTCACCATGAATACCGAACCCCACTGGAAACACTGATCCAAACTGGGTTACAAAGCATCAAACCATACTGTCAGATATTACTGGGGCAACATGGAGAGCTCACAACTATCAGGTTTGGGGGTCCAAGTCACACCTCTGTTGCTCTGTTCTCTATGTTCTGCATTGACCATTTCCTCAGCCTAACCACAGACATGCAGTTTGCCAAAATAGTCTCTGAATTCCCCAGAGTGTATAATTGTGAATGTGTATGTAACGGACCTTCATCCCACCCAGGGTGCAGCACAGCCCCGTGCATCGCATTACCTCCAGAGCGAACACCCTGCCTCCCAGAACACTGACTATGATAGCAGACGGCTATCACTGTACATCATACAGTTTAGCAGACGGCTATCACTGTACATCATACAGTTTAATACCGGAAGTAATTTACATTAGAACACCTGATAGGACCTGCACCAGTAATGTTGTGATGTTACGCCTGTGCTTTCTTTTCAGACTAAGCAGATACTTCACTTTAACAAAAATGTCATACGGTGCTTATTTACATATGCGGTACTGGCAAGTTTAAACAAAACCCACTTTCTTCTCTAAAACACCAGCATTACATAACGATGTGCAAATAACATTTAGAACCAACAGTTAAAAGGACATGGCAGTCGATCCAAAATTTTGAAGAAAGAAAATGGGTGAAACATGATGTTAAATGGAGAACATCTGCTGGATTTGCAGCTCAAAACAAAATCAGGCATCTAGCACAAAAAGTTGATTTAATAAATGACACGTTGGCACGTGTGCCTTCACATGAGTAAACACACAAATAAAACAAATATGCTCTAACAACTAACCCACAAGAAACACAGGCCTGTTTCAAAGGCTGTGTTTATTAAGTAGACTGCACCTTAATTTATGATTTTGCTGCAGTGTTTTCTGCTGCAGATGGTGCAGTTTGCAGATAACAGTGGTTTTGCTTGCATTAAAGGAGCCGAAATGCGGACCCAGCGAAGCTGTATAAAATATTGCAGCATTCCTAATAAGACAAAAACCCTTCACACCTGTTAGCTACGATTCCCATCTTCAATACCTGGCAGTTTTTTTTCTTTTTTAATTCACCTTCCCTGCCGTTGCGGTTCAGAAGAGCTAGGATGCGATTTTAGACAGCATATTTGCAGGATATATTTCTCAGCATAATGGCAGAATTGTGCTGCCAACAAACACAGCGGATAATGACAGATGAGACGGCAAAGACGGTCCAAGTTAGATTTCATATCTCTTCCTGTACATTTTTTATCACCATACAAAACAGAAACTATTCAAACAGGCGGAAAAAAAGTCACTTGGAAGAAGACAGGGTACCATCAACCACAAGCCAGCAGATATCTGTTCATATTTTATTAACATGCTGAATGCGCAAAGACTATTTCCCATAATGCATTATGATTCACAGAACAGTGTACCGATATAGCGAAGAAAAGAGAAGTGCGATAAATTAGAAAACAATGCTCTGCAGTCCCAGACACGCTACAAATAAAGTGTCTAAAGATATTTATATAACTGTTATAATCTCAAATGCTATTCAACATGTAACACTGGACAGTAGCCAAACAAATCCGTACTGTATTTCATATTTCTACAGTGCTTCCATAAGACCATGAAAATTACATGTTAAATACACCATTAACTGCTTAATACTGAATGAAACTGTACAGATGAACGGCTTGTAAAAATATCTGAGAGCATTTTGTCATCATTGTATAAATATCATGTTTGGGGACTGAAATACCCATCTGTGCCAGCTTCTTTAGCAGAAGCCAGCTTGTTCTTTGTTTTTCCATCATTCAGATATTTTTAAAATCTCAATTCCAACAGCTAATGGAAGACGCTGCAGTGTGGCACACATTAAACACAGAATCGCAATGCCCTCTGAAAGGAGACTGACAACATTCCTACAGGAGAATGAAACGGACCTTAAGAACGGTACCGGTGCAATTCCCCAGCTCCTGAGAATCACTGACTGCACAGAATGCTTCTCCACCATGGAAAAAAAAAAAAGACTCGTTATTTTGGAACATGTTAATTTGCACCATACTTCTATATGATTTATTGAGGGAGGATGGACATATTTTTTGTTTTAAAGGGCAGAAACCCAAAATGTCATACATGCTTCCTAAAACCACTTCCTGGTACGACAGCCTTTTTAAAAGCAAACCATTTATTACGCAGCAGAAGTTACAGTTTTCATATCAAAGTCTTCCAGTCGAATAACAATTAAGATGTTCAGATTTCAGTATGATTATGAAACGTTACTATGGGTGAAGGAGCGGCTTTTAAGAAAACATAGATACAAAGGGAGTTACATGCCATCCCATGACATTACCGATTGTATAGTGTCACTTGAGCGGCTGAGCTACACCCATCGCGATATGAACACTCCTCCACTGTAAGAAGCACCACAATGACCGGCCTAAGGGCTAAAGTCACAGAACCCAAATGCCCTTAAAACCCAAAGTAAACCACTAGTCTGAGAAAACAGCAACTTCCATTACTCAAGTTTTTTAGGGCACATTCCTGTCTTACACTCACAGCTGAATCCATAAATAGAAGCAAATAAAAGACTTAAAATGCACACTAACCCCACAGCCGCTCTCTGCAGTTGCGCTGCAGTTGCGTCAATAATTAAAATCTCCACAGAGCTACAGTAACAGCAGAGAGGAACTGAAGGGATCAGAGTCAGCATCAGGAGGAAGACAGGACAGGCAGCGCCAATCGCAAGCAAACCTCTACTCAAACCAACCAATGGCACAAAACTTCACATGTGTGCTGGGGAGATGGAGAGGGGGTCTTAAGCCGCGGCGTGTGTGATCACCATGGCGTGATGCTAATGGTGATTCTTTAGCAAGGACAAACGGCATCAGTAATGGACACGTGCGAAGCGGCGTTTACATCAGCTAACATGACAAAAGATCACCGCTTCTACACGAATACGCGCCAGAGCAGCGCATCCTTGATGCTACCCATGAATACCCAAAAAATTCCATGAAAACTATAAGCCCTACATGTTAAGTGCAGAAGTGAGCTTATGGAAAATGACTAAAGAGAGGGTTGCTGCTTCAAGCCCCAGAAGAAGAAAGACGGTTTGCTGTTTTACCGTTCAATAAGGTACTAAGTAATCTTGTAAAAACAGTAAAGCCGAACTGCCTTGACAAATGTGCCGTCTAGACCAGAGCTCACCAACCTTTTTGAAACTGAGAGCTACTTCACGGGTACTGAGCCATATGAAGGGCTGCCAGTTTGATACACTCTTCTTAAATCATGTATAATAAACATGTTTTAAAAGCTTTTTTTTTAGATATTGTCATTTACGAATCTACATAAATACAAATGTGACTAAAGAAGAATAGCAACAGGATAAAATTTAATTTTAGACGCTGCTCACTGGTGAGTTGTGCTATTTTTAGAACAGGTCCGCGGGCGACTCGTGTGGTCCTTGGGGGCATCCTGGTGCCCGCGGGCAGCATGTTGGTGACCCCTGATCTAGACAAAAAAATACATCTGAATGTCTTTGAAAACACCATGCAACATCTAAAAATGGTAAACTTTGTTTATTAATTTTTTTTTGGGGGGGGCACCTTATTTTTGTAATTCTATTCCCTTTTACATGGTGTGTGTTATACTGGGGGGAGATTAACCCCCTCCCAGCAAAGAATAGTAAAAAAGTCCACGCACAGCAGCAAGATGCCGTCGGCATGAACAATAAAGGGGCATTGGTTGAACTGCTCCCTGATTTCATCTTTTTTGTGGCAGAAGGCACGGGTGGGGCAAACAGTAGTGAAACCCCAAGGGCCCACCCACTGCTTGGCAAGTAAAGGGGGTTACAGCCTCGCAATAACGAGAGGCAATAAGGATTTGGAGGGAGGAAGCAGAGAGCAGCACGCCGACTGCCTGTTAAATATAACAGACATCCCTGCTTTTCCAAATACTTGTGCCACAGCAAGTAGTTTGTAATTAGCACACCATTTAAATGTTACCCTAAAAGGTCCTTTCATGTTCTTTCTCATAAGAATTGAGCTGTACATATTCAAGTTATTGCCAAGATATTAATTATTCCCCCTGCCCCCAACACCAGTTGTGTTATAGCAGAGATATTTTAATTTGGTTTCTAGAAGAAAAAGCATCAGAACCTCAGTTTTCCTCTCCTTGACACTGACTTTCACATATTATGCAAATACACTGAATTTACCCATAGATATTTGGACAAGATCCCATTCTAAGAAGAAGGAGATGTTCAATGGCTGCTATGGACTAAATCTAGCTCAACAAAGTAGTATGAAATTCAGACTACCTGTCCTTTGCATTAATACACGAATTAAAATGTTATACTACCTATATTGGCAAAGAAGAGTTAATCCAGGCAAAGAAAAATACCGTTCCGACTGAAAACAGTGTTGTCTTCATATGTATATCTTCAATAAGTCACTAAAAACGCATGTATTGCATATATAAGAGGTATACCATACCATCCACTCTGCATAAACGTTTCTTTATACCATCATAGACTCAAATATTCAAACTCATTTTGTGACGTCGCAGGCTACCCCAGACTCAAAAGTTAGACACATAAAATCGAGAAGCCTTATTGCGGACAGACCAGCCTACAATTAAATACCTTTTATCCGAATATTACACCTTTTGTCCCAAAGCCTGATATGATACTAAATGTGTCGTGCAGACGAAGGATAATTGATAAATGCACAAAAAAAGCACACAAAAGGAACAATGTGCGTGTGAATTTGCATAAAAACTCAATCCACGGGCTCCAAAATAAACCAGCGAAGCCACATTTCCCTTTATGGTAGGTAAAGGGGCTTTCAAACAGCACCAGCTGCACATACACGGGGCATGCGGACTTTCGGGGTCGCCCACATGGACGGACCGTGTGTGTATTGCACACATTCGTCTCCATTGTCTTGCTGTGCATCAGGTAAAATGTGACGGGGGTTAACGCTTAGAGATCTCCATGACCTAGTCTGACTGGAAGAGAACAGTAGTCCATAACAAAGCTATTACTGTTCAATAAAACAAGAGGAGGGGAAATATATGTTGCTATTTTTAAAGCCAATGGTATGACTGATCTGCCGGCAGCGATCTTAAGGCAATGCCACAGAACCGCTATCCTGTTCAGCTTCCATGTAATATTTACTATTTAATAACATACATATATAAGAGTTGCAGACATGCATGCGCTAATTTTGGATGCAAACATGCACCTTCAATGTAATGCTACGGTCCGCATTCAGGCACACCTACGGAAAGCGGAAGCCCACCTGGTCCTTGGTACTTAAATGTCATTTGGATAACATTAAATCACCAGAAAATGTAGCGGCAAGCGTAGGCCTGCTGGATAAAAATAAGCGGCGCCGTGCCGGGCGAGGAGACTTGGAAAGAGGAGGGGGGGGCTGCGACAGATCCCCAGGGTAAAGCAACCTTCAACCATCAGACGCGTAATGTTCAATTCTAAGCAACAACCACGACGCCTTCAGCTATGGCTCCGGCTTATTTTACTCCGAATAAACCTCGAGACTGCCGTTTTTTGTTAGGTGTAGGAATGCATCTGAAACCCGAACACAGTAGCAGCCGCGCTGGGATTTCCGATCGGTCACCGTTCCCGGCTTCCCGGTACCGCATCTATACACGCAAAGCCGCAGCCACGGCTTGCGCACCCATTAAAATCCGCGAATAAAGGTAATAAACAAAAAAAGCCCCACCAACCTCATTTGTCAGAGTCTAGCGTGGAAGGAGTGCAAATAACGGCGCAGGCACAACCCCGACTGCTCATTCCGCGCATACATTAAGAAAGAAAGAAAAAACGCCCCAGTCTGTTATTGCTCAAAAAAGCTGCATTTCCCCCCTTTATGCTGGGACCCTTTCGGAGGTCTTTCCGCGTCGGGAGACTCTCGGCAGGAAAAGTGATGTCATGGCTTTAAAGCCGCCCAGGGCTCGGCGGCAGAGCCAATGTCTGCGGCCGCTTACAGCTCGTTTTAAAAAGCCCATCGCTCCGTCTAATGGACGCTGTACTGATGGAAACGGTATGCGATTTTAAAGTGCTGCCAGATTTACTGGGCGAGATAAAACAAACAAACGGGCAAGGGATTATCTGCATGGCTTTCGCTTCACCCGCTTGTCCGCCTGTAGTGTTTACTCACTTTCCTGTCGAATCCCGTGCCACTTTGGAAAAAAGTTTTTTATTCTTTTACTATTTTTACTATTTACCAAACTAGTATTTCGTGGGCACGCATTTGAAATACTAGCCCAAAAGAATGATGTATAACGTGCATAAAAACTAGCGAAATTTTGGTCACATGTAAAGATTAGATATGGATATGTGAATACTTAGTAATTAAGCAAACACGGATCAAACAAGAACACGGTTCCCGTCCCGTACATCCAAACGTCTGTCTTTACAAGCTGACTGGTTTTTGACAGAGTAGTTTCATTAGTAAAAAGCAACTGTGCTTAAAAGACTTTGATCCAGCCAGTTTTCCCATAAAGCTTTAACTGAGCCTAGCACTCAGTTAAGGCGAAACATTACTAGTTGGTGAGTTGGCAACATCAATACCGTCAATACCACGTTTAAAATGCATTTTAAAAAACCTACAGAACCTTCCCAGATAGGAATGTCGTTTCCGCCTTAACTGCGTATCACGCAGAGCAACTTGAATATTGATGAAGGCAGGTAAAATTCTCCATTAACATGCACCACATTTTATTTTTTGCAACCCCTTGGTTACTACCTTAGGTGCCAGATCAGAAAACAAAAAACACTAAAATTGTACCATACCAATCCTCACCCCTAACTGTGAAATCTGAATCATATTATGAATTAGGTGTAAGAAATAAGTATCTCAGACCACTATATTAGAAGCAAAACAAACCACTGGCAATTGACAGCCCCAAATGAAATACATCTTTTTGCCCAAAGAACTTATAAATTTCCCAAATTTAGTGTGTATATATATATATATATATATATACACACACACAAACACACATTTACATCTAATTATATATGCAGTTGTCCCTTTGAACAAGATACTTTCACTGAATTATTACAGGAAAAAGCTGAAATCACTTTATCAGGAAACTCCCCACAGGATTATATACTGGTCATGAAATCACACTAATCATGCAGTCCATTATATTTTAAATGCTATAATCTATGAAAGGAAACATTCAGGACAGACATTGGAGAGAACTTTAATGATGCTTGGTCACTAATGACATTTCACTTACATACTTATTTGGCTTAACTCTCAATCACTGAACCCTCTAAAGTCCAAGTGAATTTTCTAAACAAGCCAAAACAGGCAAGCAAATTTCCTGCTCTCACAATTGCTAGCTTTAAGGCCCTGCTCTTTCCATTAGTTTCTCAGAACTTCAGAAGTTTAGAAGCGCCCCCCTCTGTCTCATTAGTGCAAGAACAAGGCATGCCAAACACCAACACTGCCTTTCAATACACAACCACATCAACCCCAGGCCTCACTTCAGACACAGTGGCCAATCAAAAATTTCCGTAAACAGGAAGCAGACCAACAATATTTGTTTCCTTCCAGAAGAGCCAGCACTTACAGTCACCTAGTTATATTTAGGGTGTATACAGGAGAGAGGAAATGACAGAGACTTACTGAAGTATTTGCCAACGAGATATAGATATACACACAAACAAATATGAAAAGATTAAGTCATTAAGCCACTTGCAAGAGAAAAGACTATAAAGACAGACACGTCTCAGGTGTCACAGCACAAACCTTTAGGTGGTCTTTTTTTTTTAACTATTGCTGAGAGACTATTGCTGTCTATTCTCAATCACGTTTCATTGTAATGCTGATCCTGTGCCAAGTTGCATTTGACAAAAACAAACTGGTACTATGTACACTAGTGTAGCTCCACCCATTCAGGATCCCTTAAAAAGGGATGCATACTAATAGTGCTCAAATTTTCAGAAAAGGTGTTTTATTTAAACACTACATTTTTTTTTTTTTTTTTTTTTAAAAAAAGCAAGACATTCACCACCTTTTGCTTTGTTCCACAATGGAGAAGTTGCAGCATAATGTACAGAAGCCTAAAAGATCCTGATGCTCCTCATTTACATCACAATCTTAACATACACACACCTCATTATTGACCTATAATCTTATTCTCAGGACATCCAAAGAAAACAATTTGTCAATTCAAACATGCAAATTAATATTAAAGCTGATACATGGAAATTACAAGAAAAGCCAACGGAAAGCATTAAACAACTTTAAACTTTTTCTATTCAGAAAAAACACACAATTAAACAGATATCAGTGCAGCCTTCAGTTCTTGATCCCTTCAAGCATGGCTCCAGTGTGACGAACAGCCAACGGCTCCCACGGGTACTCCGATCCCAGAACATGATGGATCTCTGTGCAAAGAAGGAATTCAAATTATTTGAGGAAAATTTTGTACAGCTGAACAGCATGGAGAGTTTGGAGGTGAGGAGCGCTGCACCAAGAGTGCGGAACATGTTCGATTACAAGTAGAAAATCGACGGCTTTAAAATAGCAAGTGTTCCTTCCAACTGAACTGGATTTCCCCTTTTCAACACAGGGGAAACCCAACAGACCATTGAAAGGCTATAATTTTGGCTTCTGTTTGAAACCAGCAGTTACAGCCAACTGCTGGTCTTGATTCAGAGCCGTAGTACCTTTCCCAGGTCCGGCAGAGGATGGGAGCATGCAAAGGAAAACGAAGAGCACGAGAAGGCTGTGCTTTAACTGCAGAATTACCTGCAACGTCCATTCTCAAAGTCTACCTTATTGGGCGCATTTTCGTAATATGGTCGATACTGTTTATTCTTTATAACAAAGTCATATTAATAAAACAATTCAATGATCCGGAGGAACTCCTCACGTGGCCAGGCCGCTGCGTAGCGAGCGCCAGGAGCCCGAACTAAGAGATAATGCTGGAGTACCGGCAAACAGTCAGCCGATCCCGATGATAAAAACACAAGGGAATTCTTCTACTTCATTAACGACATACCGCCGTCATGGAATGGCCCACACCACGTCTTGCTTCAAAAGCACAGCCATTTTATCAAAAGTTACATACGTGTATTTTTTTTGTAAACAGCCCAATTTAAAAATAAATGTCGCATTTGTACCACACCAAACTATCTTAGTTTTAACACATAAAGATTTCTTTAGTTATCTTACCTGGTACCTCTTAACTGGAAAGCAGCGCCAACTACACTAAACACGTTTCCGTCCACTTACTCTACGGCACTAATGGCGCTTCAATCCTGTTTTAAAGGCCGATACCGCCACCTAGCGGGCTGGAGTGTGACGTAAAGCGTCTTGCACTACACTGAAAGGGGCGGTTTTTCATTTTGACTATACCACATAACGATCGGGACGGCTCCCATTCTCCCCAGTCAGGGTCACGGGAGCCTGGAACATATCAATACAGGATTTAGAGTGATCCCTGGATTGCATGGCAGTCTTTCATCACAGCGTACATATATACATATACACTATGGGCAATGAGGAAACGTTTAACTGCATGTTTTTGGATTAAGGAAGGACCCTCCCCCCCAGTCACTGAGAGAGCGTGCAAACTCCTCGTGCACGTACACACACACACAGTAGTGGGATTTGAACCTCCAACCCAGGTATGAGATGACTATGTTTCCCACTGAACTGCCATGCAATTTACTTACGAATCATGTATCAATGTGTAATGCGACGATTGGTGTTTTAAATCCAGTGCAGCACGTATAATTAAATTATTATGTTTCCTTTAAAAATATATATATTTTCCCATTTTAATCAGATTTATTTTTCACTGGCCTAACAGATGATTCCATTAACCACAATAAATGTAGAAAAATGGGTTAGTTTCAGGCAAAACAAGCATGAAAATCATGAAAAAGAATAACATTTTAAATGCGTGCCTTAATCTCAGATCTAAGACACGAATAAGATAGGCTGTGCTTATTCCTGGGCAGTCAGTATTTCATCTGGTCTCACTGACCAAATAACTGTTTGCAGTTTTCATATAGGAAACAAGTAGAGAAACCTCTGCAATTCAGAATAATATAATGGCATGTATCTATTTAGCAGACATTTCTTGCCAAATTAACAAACGATTGAAAAGCAGCCAGTGCTTGGAGTAGTTGATGGTTAAGGGTTTTGTTCAAGGTCACAACAGTTAAATCAGTCAGTGGACCACAGGATTTGAACCAACAACCTTCTAATCAGAGAGCCACACAGCCCCAGGTGCATAATTACTGGAGAGAGGCCAGCCTCTGCCTCCACAACAGTTACAGTAGACATTCAATATAGCATGAATGTAGCCCGGTTCATTATTCCTGAACAGCTCCCCAGGGTAAATAAAGATTCTCATTCTTTAGTCACATGGGGCTGTGATCCCCACTACTGGAGCATCCGCACTGTACTGCAAAGTCAGCACAAATATCACGATTGCAGCAGGCCTATTTATTTAGACTGCAGTATTGAGTTGTCATATTTCAGTTGACTCCCAGGGAAGACCGCCTGCTTTAAAATGGGAAATAATGTTTTCAAAATTCCAGGTCAGCCGCAGTCTCTCCAAGTTTCAAGCCTGACAGGCTGGTCAGAGGGCAGCCAAGTCCCATTCAGACCCAGACTGGCCATCTGGCATATCGGGCAATTTTCTGGTAGGCCAATGGATATCTGGGCCTGCAAAACTCATTATGAGAGTGCATGGGTGGTGAGTCTGAGTAAAAGTCCAGGACCAGTTTTTAATCCCAGTCCAGCCCTGGTCCTATTCAACATGCCTACATGACAAGTTATTATAGAGATGAAGTATGAACTATGCTGCATTTTGCCATCTGTGGCTGGTGCAACTTTGCGACAGTTTTTATTATTTCACTTAGTTAGGCAGGTATTTCACAAAGGCACCAAAGACGAGTCATAAGAAAGAATTATAAAGAACATATTATGATGCAGAAACTGAATTTTCTCCAGATTTAGATTTTGATCTTAGCCCAAAACATTGAATTTTAATTCAGCAAAGATCTAAATAAATTAGTATGTTATTTTAAAATGTTGTCACTATTACAATTATGCTGCTATACATGACTCCTTCCATTGGTTTACCTCCCCGCTTATACAAATCAGCAACGGGAATAAAGTATAACTCTTCATAATATCTACAGTCATGTCCGAAGGGATTGGTTTTCACAAAGTTTGCTGATTCAGTGTTTGTAGATCTTTTTGTCAGATGTTCCTATGGTTTACTGAAGTGTAATTACAAGCATTTCATAAGCGTCAAAGGCTTTTATTGACAATTACATTAAGTTTATGCAAAGAGTCAATATTTGCAGTGTTGGCCTCTGCGATTCACCCTGGCGTGCTGTCGATCCACTTCTGAGCCAAATCCTGACTGATGGCAGCCCATTCTT
>JAODKF010000096.1:1993300-2005386 GCA_026779585.1 Mormyrus proboscirostris
GATCCCGCATCTGAATGGACACGGTCCTGGTAATTGCTGGATTTTCTTGGACACCCTGAAGCCTTTTTCACAACAATGGAACTGCTCTCCTTGATGTTCTTCATGATCCGATAAATGGTTGATTTAGGTGCAATCTTACTAACAGCAATATCCTTGCTCATGAAGCCCCTTTTGTGCAAAGCAATGATGACCGCATGCGTTTCCTTGCAGGTAACCATGGTTAACAGAGGAAGAATAATGATTTCAAGCACCACCGTCCTTTTAAAGCATCCAGTCTGCTATGTTTGTGTTTGTAACAGTCAGCAGGACAAAATGATCTCCAGCCTTGTCCTCTTCAACACTCTCACTTGTGTTAAGGAGAGAATCACTAAAATAATATCAACAGGTCCTTTTGTGGAATCCGATCTCTGTTAATAACATTCTGGAGTATATGCCAATTGGTATTATAAAAACTGAGGCAGCAGACTTTGTGAAAACCAATACTTGTATCATTCTCAAAACTTGTGGCCACGACTGTACAGATAGCAGCAGCAGACCTCGTCATTTTAACATGAGAAGTGAAAGCGAATGGAAGAAACGCGGCACGTCCTATTGGTCAAGGCGGATGTCCGTCAGCGCAGAGCCCAGGACGCCCGAGGCAGCTGAGCAGCGGCGCGGTGAGGCGCGGTCCCGGGGACGTGAGGCCTGCGGAGAGAGCGGTGTGCTGGTGGGTATCACGTTTGGGATGCGACCGAACAGAGAGTTATGGTTTCAAGCAGCTTGGGTGCCGGGAAAGTCCTGTGTCCAGACTGGGGCGCTGTCCGAGGGGGAGGGTGACGTGCTCGTGTTTTGATGGGCTCGCAGAGTGGGGGAGGGGAATCGATGGTCAGTGGCGATCAATAAGGTGTCTTCTATGTACATTTCTATATGCCCCTGATCGGCACGGTTACTTTCCGTATATCAGTGTCTGCATGTGCATTATTGTGTTATGTGCACTGTATGTAAATAAACATGTCCTGACCGTCCCTCCACTTAAACTTTACACCGGTTGACGTTTATCGAAAAAAACGAGAGGTAGTGTAGACAGTGGAAGATTGCCGTTTTTATGCAAGACTACAGCTTCTTAGAACACGGGTGATAACAACGGTCCTAAAGTACATGCATTGCGTGGTTCTTCGGACGGTGAAACATTAACGTTATGAAAAATCTGGACAGTGTTATGGTTAAGTGTTAAAGTTCATGTAACATACCATAGAAAACCTTTTAAACCTGTGTCAGTAAACATAGTTATGTATTTTTGTTGTGTATCGGTAGAATTTGCCGATTGCCGAGATAACGGGTTATTGTTTTCTCTTTGTTTATTTCCCATCACGAGTCCAACTTCTTGATTAATCTTGCAGATCATTTTTTTCCGGAAAGCTGACAGACATATAGTAAATAGGAAACTGCTTAGATTAGTGGCTTCTTAAATGAGAATAGTCTATAAATAAAAACTACGTAACTTTTTTTTTTTTAAAACATTCTTTCAGCGCCTCTTGGAAATAACGGCAATCTCCTCTTCCTGGAATTTTAATTTGCCAAACTCGGGAAGTTATTCTGTGTGCATTCTTTGTTGCAGGGTGGAGGTGCATTTATCTGAATTATACGGAGCCTGCTGGTCTTTCTAAGTAAGTTGATCAGTCTTAATGATAAAATTTAGGAGGATTGTGCATCCATGGCAATTTATTTTGTCTTGTTACATTTTCCAAACAGATCCTTTCTTGTGTCACCATTCCTTTCTGTCCTCTCAGTTCGAACTCTCTAACCCTGTTTTCCCCTCTCAGATTTACGGCATTCTCCAGTCCAAATGGCAGGGCGCCCCTTGCGATTCAACGGCCAACCTCAGCCCAGCAAACTGTGCCAGTTCAAACTGGTACTGCTGGGGGAGTCTGCAGTGGGCAAGTCCAGTTTGGTATTGCGCTTTGTCAAAGGCCAATTTCAGGAGTACCAGGAGAGCACTATCGGAGGTACAGAGGACATCATATTATTAGATACAGCTTGTGTATATTAACTAGCATTGCAGCCATAGTGATCCAGTAGTAATGATGAAAAATTAATAATTATTCATAAAAAGTGCAGAAAATGCCACTATATAATCACTTCCTTTGTAAGATGTAGAGTGAAACATGTGCGAATGTATGAACAAACCAGTGGCTGGTGATCCTGCATTATTTTCACTGCCTATTAGTGTGTTACACGCTGAATTTTTCTGCTCTCTTTTTGCTGCCCACTCCAGCTGCATTCCTGACTCAGTCTGTGTGCCTGGACGACACCACAGTCAAGTTTGAGATCTGGGACACGGCAGGACAGGAGCGCTACCACAGTCTGGCCCCCATGTATTACAGAGGAGCAGAAGCGGCCATTGTGGTGTATGACATCACCAATGCAGTACAGCCACGAAGCCTTCGCCCACATCCCATGCTGTAAACTTGCCTTATCATTTATGTAACTATTCTAAATGTGTGCACGTGTCCCCCTGCTGCCACCCTAAGGAGACGTTTGCCCGTGCGAAGACTTGGGTGCAAGAACTTCAGAGACAAGCCAGTCCGAACATTGTAATGGTGCTGGCTGGGAACAAGGCTGACATGTCCGGCAAGAGGGCCGTGGAATACGAGGTACATTCGCCTCGGGCTCCTCATGTGAGGCCCCCACTGACACCGGACGGCCTCAGTCTGACCCCAAATTCCCTTCTGTCAGGGGGCTCAGGTCTACGCAGATGACAACAGCCTTCTGTTCATGGAAACCTCTGCAAAGACTGGCATGAATGTCAGTGACCTTTTCCTCGCCATCGGTAAGACCTCAAAAACCAACTAAACTTAACCGGCTGTCCAGAAATATTAGAATAATATGCAGACCAAATAATGTAATTGTTGCACTTTCAGCTCTTGCCTGGTCAGCATGTCGGAATAAAGCAGAAATTTTGAATATTACTCTGTTTAGGTTGTTCAGCTAGGAGGGCAGGTTAGTATGAATGCCCCGGATGACGTTAATAAACCACAAAACTGAGGTTTTTGGGCTGTTTGCCACCTTTGTTGTCCTGGGCCCTGTACTACAAAGCGGGGTTACTGACTTACCGGGGTAACTTGTCGGATTTAAGGTAGTCTGGGCAAAATGTAAGTGAACGAATGTAATGTCCATTTAAACTGTGGTATCTTAAAAATACCAGTAACCCCGCTTCGTTGTACAGGCCACAGGTCAGTTAGCTTTAATTGTAAGTATTCAGACCCATGCCATAACAAATAAAGGCCTTATTTGGATATTGCCAAAGTAGGCATTCCAAATAAGGTATGGAATGTAACTTAGGAATTTGTAAGTAGCTTTACAAATTTTCCCTTAGTTTGAATGTCAGTTTGATTATGGGAACTGTCAGAATGGAATATGCCGGCAGCTTTTACTCGACTGAACAAACATATAGACTTTTAAGCTGTCAGTTCACACCTGTTGCGCAAATGGCACAGTTGCAGCACACGTAACCATTCTTGCTTGTGACTCCATCGTGTCCCGCACCCATGCAAAGGCAGGGCTTGCTCAAGGCCCATGAGCTTTCAGGTGGCATGTTGAATACTTGTTGCCCTGTGACTTCTGATGAGTAGCAAGAACCCGCCTGAGAAAATGACAGTAAAGGTGCAAACTCTGATTGGATCCATCATAGTAACAGTGACCAAACACAGTCAAACATGTTACAAGCTGAATTGTAAAAGAATTATCGACAGAAATATGATACAAGATTAGTCCGTTCATATAAGCAGTGACCATGAATTAAACTACAGACTGATCTCATTTATTGCATGAAGGTTCTACATAAACATCCTAAAATTGCAGTTTTGATGTTGATCTTGAGGTAAGCATGTCCTGGTTGCCGTCTCCCTGTTCTCTGCAGCCAAGAAACTGCCAAAAAATGAGCCTCAGGGCAGTGCAATTGGGGCCACGTGCCAGGGGGTCCGAGCAGGTGTTGATCTGAACCAGCCCAGTCAGGCTGTCAAGGGCCAGTGTTGTGGGAACTGAGAAGAGGAAACGGACAGGTGGACCTCATGTGTCTGGTTTGGCGGCGAGAGCACGTACACCATGAATAAATATAGGCGTCTCACATCATGCCCCCTACACCAAAGTCTTCTTTTACCTGGCAGAGCTCTGCTGCCCAGCTGGAGTGGAGCTGTCCAGGTACCCTTTGGCACAGGCAATCGTGGAGGGATGTGACAGGAAAGGCTGGGGCCACAAAGCAAAGAACCCCACCCTGAGCTGTTTGGCATTGAGAAACTCACCATCACCAAAATACGCTAAATGCTGTTGAAGCCACATACCCTCTTGGACGTGGACTTCAAACACACTTGGTCTCTCTATAAGCATTTGGTCGAGTGGCCGAGTCGATAAGATCGACAGGAGATAAGAACTGAAGATACTTACGTGAGTGGAGCATTTCTTTAACTTGGGTCCATCAGAGCTAGTTGTGTCCTTCATAGGAAGGCACGCCTGCTTAATCGGCTTCTGTCTGGGGGGGGGTCCTTGCTTTGAACTTCTTGCAGGATGGACACGTGGGTGCCACTCAAAAGTGGATGTACAGGTTCCACGATAATTTTGGGGCTTTAAAACAGGTGGAAAGGCTGAGTTTATATGCTTTACAATCACATGGGATGCCATTGGCTATATGACAACAGAGTGCTTAGTGCCTAAATAAATAATATTTTGTACAAGTATAACATGCTGGAAAAGTGCAAGTATGGTCAATTGAGGACAGAGTTCACAGTAATGAGAGATAATTAAAGTCTCTGACAATCCTGACTGAAGACAGAGACACCAAACACAGGTTAGAGTCACATGGGTGTAGATATGACTAATAAAAGGAATTAACAAAGGCAGAAGCTAGACGTGCATTTGTACTAAAGCACACTCCCAGTCCTCACTTACAGCTCCTCCTGTCATCTGCCAGCCAATATTTTCTTCAGGTAAAATGGAAATTGTAATCCTCCATTTCAGTAAAGCAAAAAAAAAAAAAAAAAACTTAAGCAAAGGGTAATTTTACAATCACACATGGGAACAGTAGATCCTGCCTTTGAAAAGAGCATTATTCAACAAGATGCTCAATGCAATTTTTTTTTTATTTGCTAGCAATGTATTTAAAAAAAAAAATTAAATATAATTAAAAGCTTAACCAAATTATGTGTGCATGCAGTTTAAACACTGGACTGACTTTCTGTAGACATTTTTGAAACTTTAAGGCATTAACTATTGAATCTAAAAAATGTCTGATGTCCCAAAAAATGACAAATGATTTGTCTTTATACTTTTATATAGCCTGCTCTTTATATAACCTCCAATAAAGTCATTAGGTCTTGAATAACAGATTACTTAGAGACCTTAAACATGTTTTGGCAATTACTGCAATTTTTTTGATATATTTGTTCTCTGTTAACTGCTTTGTCCATGCGTATGAATGTTTAAATGTACTGAATACTACATTAAAATAAAAGCAGTACCAAAACCTTAGGTACCCTGTCTAAAGTTAGTTATCCATGGATTACGTGACAGAAAGATCCTGTCACTACCCCCAAATAATCAAGAGTTATCACTTGGGATTGCATGTTTTTCCATCGGTGCCTTCGAGCATTTTTATTTTAACCAGTAAAGGCTACAGCAATTTGACACAAATATTTACAGTACGATAACTGGACAGGAACATTACTGTATTCAGACTAGTATTGGTAAAGCATGAAAGAAATGCTTAAAAAATATACAAGAATACATTTTTATGCTGAGAGCAGAAAAAGGAAAACAAGGTTGTTCTCAATATGCAAGTAAAGTTAAATATATTCACATCATTCAGCATGTTTGCATTCCTGTTTGCTCAGTCAGCCGTAGAGTCAGATTCAGCAGAATGTTGTTTTACAGCAGAATGCCAGGGTTGAGTGTGCAGCTCGTCCACAGAATTGTAACAGCAATTTTAAAACTCACATCACATCGCTATTTACCAAATTTAAATATTAATAACAAATAAATATCTAGTATGATAAAAAAAATATACAGTTTTATTTACTGAAGAGTGCAATAAAAGTGATAATCGGCTTCAACATTTTATTCTTCTGAGGACTATTTTAAAATAAGCACAATTAAGATACAACTTTCTTCATAAACTGTTTAAAGATTACAGGGGTCCTCTGTGCTGTAATAGTCAGTGTTTTGCAGTTCATATTCTGTGAATCCCATACAGTAAACTGGACTGCTGTGTCTGAAGTTAAGCAGTGCAATGTCAGAGACTTCAAAATAATGCCATTATGAGACCAACAGCTTCTACTGAACCTCAAATTCTGTCTGATCAAAATCATAAAAAAAGTAAAATAAATTGTGAAAGCAGAACTCCTGGGCAGTGATCAAACCTACCCCCACAGAGTCCTGATGCCACAGCATCCAGCCAAATGACACCCAATTTTAGCCACAATTTACCAGACTAAGTACGTAGCTCTGAAAGATTTTTACCAAAATTAGGAAATTGAAATACACTCCAATTTGACTTGGAAAACCTGTGTACATGCATGATTTACTTTTAATGTAAATTTCTCTTTTTTAATCATCTGATTATTAAGCAGTTTTATTGGGAAGTCCTAACCAATAAAGGTAAAACTGCAGATAACCACTAAGAAATACATAAATACAATGTGAAGGATATGGAAAAGCCAATGTATAAAAAACTAAATACCACCCAGCAATGTCTGAGGAAGCTCTCTTACTTATTGGAAGAGTTTCGCAACAATTGTGCAGACCCACATGATGACAGGCTGGTTGCCTGAGGCTGTGCGTCTAAACTTTGAATGGTGCGAATTCTCAATGTGCACTGTAAGTGCTTTTTCCCATGCAAAGAACTGTGAACCCAAATAATGTATATGTGCTACAAAGCTTGTCAGAAGCTGAGTATAGCTATAAAAGTACAGAATTGTTTAGAGAAAAATGTAAGCATTTGCCAAAGATTACAGGAAAACAGCAAGTCGTTTGGAATCCAGGCTGTCTGATTCCATTAAAGCTAAGAACCTGTGTATCCCAGGGGAGAACCTCGCTGTCAAGATAAGGTGCAGTGCTCAGGGTTCTTTGGGCCCTTGGGATCAAGACCAGGCTGTTGGTCTTGAAGTTCCTTAGCAGGGCTGGGAGGAGGACCTGCCTGGCTATCTGGGTCGTCCCTCTGCACCTCAGCAGGATTACTCAGAGAGGAGTCCTCCTCATTCAATTCTGCCTGTACCAAAGGTGGGGTAGCATCAGGAATATTCTCCTGCACTTCACACGGGGCGTCACCTGGAAAGGATTCCTGTAAATTCACACTGTCACACCACACTGAAGAGTTCTCTGCCAACACCTCTTCGTGAGGTATGCCCCCTGGACTGCTCTGGGGACGCCCGATAATCCCGCCTTGGGGAGGGCTGGTGTCCAAAGATAAAGAAGGAAACTGACCAAAGGCCTTTTGGACTATTTTCTGAAATCTGGTGAGGGGGCTCTCACTGGTCAAGGCGCTGTCTACCGTCTGCTTATTCTCTAGGTGGTCTTCAGTAACTCCATTCTGCGAGTCTTCAGGGTCCACTGATGACTGCTTAAGGACGTCCCTAAATGGAGCAGTGTTTGAGGTACCTTCTTCACCAGCAGGTTGCTCCAATGAAGGAAGAGCACCGTCTGGAGTGGTCTCTGAAGACCTCTTTGCTGGAGATTCAACTGTTCCCTGTGTAGATCCCGGGCCAGATGGGCTGCTGTCTTGCTCTACAATCACCACTGCATTTCCTCTGCTATCCGTCACACCTGGTGTGGCCTGACTCATCTGCAGAGAGATTTCAAATCATGTCAGATAAAAACAAAACTAATTGCGTAGAAGAGTACAAATTCTCAGTATACAACAAATCCATAAAAATGTCTCCAAATAGGCAAAGTATGTTAAGTAATATATTGGTTTAAAACTATACATTCCAGATACATTATAGACACATTAAAATTTCAGGGTCACTAAAAATGTTCATTTTTTAGTGGTTTTACATAGAAAAGTATAAGAAGCTCAGGATGTCTTCACAAACTACATTTAATCAAACAATTCAAATACTAATTACATCAATAAAAATTTCACCAAAATAAACCTGAGAATTCTTGCCATGAATCCCCTTAAGTGTAAAGTGATTACAATGTGCTTTTCTTTGTACATTGGCTTGTATCTGCCATTTTTCCACCCTCACCGCTCTCAGGCTCCCCAGCTCTCGCATGAGAGCATCCACAGTATCCTCCAGTTTCTTTCTGGTCTGCCTCTCTCGCTCCAGCTCCTGAAATAGAACATACTACACATGCAAAGCAATTCGTTTCCCGCTTGCCAGTGGTGTCAGTAATCAATGTTTTGCCTAAAAGGTAATAAATTAAATGAGACTTTGAAATGTGAAGTGGGTAGAATTATTGTGTTGGTTCACCCCACTTCTTGTTGGTTACTTTATGGATTTGTGGTGGGTGACCCTGCAGGATGACTGATATTGACCGTAATCTCACTCATCACAGGCTTTAAAGCAAAGCTAGGCACTGCTTTTGCCGCTTGAAGGGGCACAGACGCCATACCGCACTGGCGTCTCCAACTTCCCGCTGTGCCTCAGCGAGCATCTCCTCCGCCCTCTCGAGGGCATCCTGCAGACAGTCGACTTGAAACACCAATGCCTCCCGCTGAAGCTCCAGACCACGCAACTCCTGCAGAGTGTCACTGTAGCACGCTTGGAGGTCCAGCTTCAGGAGCACAACCACACATAAGGACTTTAAAGACAACCTAAATATATTTCATATGCTGATATTCACACCCGTAATATTACACTGCAACGTGATTTATTTTTATTATGGAGCAATAACAGTAAGATATTAGCAATCTCAGTGGCCACTTCTTAATTCACATATGAGGTAAGAAGCATACACTGATTACAGCGCGTTGCCGCACCCATCACACGACAAACCACCTCAGGGATGAGAACCTGAGTGCAGCCATGTGGTGGGTGATACCTCAGCACCACACTAGTCCGAATAGACCAGTGTGAGTTGTTTTTTTTTCCCGGTGGCTGGAGTGCCAATCCTGCCACTAACCCCAAAGTTTTTCCTCTGTAAGCTTGAGGACCTCATTACAGGGCTGGATGTAGATTAACGTCATATCCAGGATGACGCAATTGCAGGTTAAAGGCCTTGCTCAAGGGCCCAACGGAGTAGGATCACTCTGGGTATTCATGGGGTTTGAACTAGTGACCTTCCGATTGCTGGCACAGATCCCTAGCCTCAGAGCCACCACTCCGGCAATTTGCATATGGACGCGGTAATACAGAAAACACAAACAAGTCAGGCATTATCTGGCATTTTAGAGTTGATCATGTGAAAAACAACAAAAAATGACAACACTGACTTCACAGGGCGTTACTTCACAGATAATGTTCCGTTTTTTGACAAAAAAAAAATGGCTACTTCTCCTTATTTTAGAAAAGAAAAATACCTGACTATGACAATAACTATTGACCAAATTTCTAATGGCAGCAGAGGCTACCACAACAATATCATAAGGGTAAAATAGGCATTAGCTAGTGACATTTTATACTCTATTGCCACATTGTTCTTTGCAGACAGAAAACTAGAAAAGGACTGCATCTGAAAGTGATATTCAAAGACTGGTTTATATACAAAATATTACATATTTTGTTGGTAAACAGAAGGAACTTCAAATATACTGACAAAATACTTATTCCCCCAAATTACAATCACAATTGCTAATTGTAAATTCAAAATGAACCAAGGTAACAGTTTGTAAGCAATGCTTACCATCTCAGGAAGTCTCATAATCAGATCCTCTTCACTCTAATATTGGAGACATATGAAAGGAAGTATTAAAGACCCTCCATTGGTAAGATAAAGGATTTTAAAAATCCTTTAGGCACTGAAATCCTTTTCATACTGCGTGGCTTACCTGGCTTTCACTTTTATCCAGCTTCTTGACAGAGCTTGTTCGACTGTCCGCTCTCACCAGTCGCCTGGCTGAACCTTCAGCCTGACCGCAACAGAGTTACACACAACACTCAGGATGGCAGTAAACATCACTGAACAGATTGCAAAGGCCCCGGCCGGTCCTCAGGGCCAATCGAAGTCAGCATAGGTAAGTATGGATTGCTATGTACAGCCGTTATCACACATGGACATTAACAGTCATGGCTCATAAGTTACGAAACACCACCTTTCTCCCTCCACGTGGTCCTGTTGTAAGCAGGACTGAACTAACACTGCAACTCTTGTGAAAATACCTACATGCTGAAGATGTAACCATGACTATAAACACAATTAATCCACTTGACAAAACAAAAGATTCAGCAGATTGCTGTCCAGGCAGTCTGACTGGTTTTGCTCTGATCGCCCAGATGTGTGTGCTCTTCCTGACTTCTGGCAGGAACAAAATCTCAAGTATGATCAAATAACGTGGAAAACGTTAACGGCTCACTTATGTTTCTAAACATGTGCTCCTCGATACTCAGATTGGACTGGAATACTAACTCAATAAGTAGTTCCCCGCTCATCGTTTACTGCCTACGCTGATACTTCTATGACGTGAGATTCCCGGCTGAGATCTGCGTCTACAAAGCAAGCTTCAGCATGACTTTAGTCGGCCGGACATTATACTTTCCGTGTAATTTACTTTAAAAAATGTAGTAATGTAATACGCATCTTAAATACGCTAAAGGGAAATACCTCTAAAGAACATAATTCAACAAAGAAATGAAGTGATATTGACTCTGTTTATCTACATCGACTTAATACATATCTTATTTCTTGTTTTTATTGGCTTGAGGTATTTCCGAAAACGACTGAGCACGCCCCGCTGTTCCCATGACTGCCAGCTAGGTAAGCAGTTGTAAACATAATAAAATGAATCATCCGCCAGGAGGTGATCTGTAAAGATCCTTGGATCTACTAACAAGAAGTTGAAATTCATACCAACACCGACTAGTTGCAAAGCATTTCGCAAACGAAGAGAACAGATTATATCATTTGTCGTTCTTGAGAAGCAAAACTGACACATTTAACTTGGCTCGATTTTAACGAAAGCGAAGGTTCTGTTGTTTTCTCTTACTAGAAATTTAACGCCAAAGGTTTATACGACGTATCTGAATTTTTAACGTAAATAAACCCGTAAATATATCAAAATGGACTGAACTGACTATATGTTCAATAGATTCTATGCGTTGATAAATCAAGAGATACACCAAGAGTAAATAAACGATTAGTTTTGAGGAAGTTGGAACAATGGGTTAAAAACAAGTCAAATGATCTCTCATCGGTTATCCTCTATTTAGAGTATTGATAGCTTATACAAACCGGCACTAAAACCAAAGAAAATCTGATAAAGATTTACACCAGTTCATATTACAGCACGTGTGCAAAGCGAAGGATGTAACACCGAAAACCGCCTCACCTCCATGATTATGTGCCGGAGCGAATCATCCTCGCTCATTCCCCGGGAGAGCGTTCGCTTCCTCGGCGTACTCAGTCTGTCCAGGGTGCCGGAGTGCATTGTCATACGGGCCCCAAAGCTGCAGATGTAATAAAAGTTTGAGTGTGACTGCACTTCCAGCTGCGCTGCTCTATCACTGCTTTTCAGTTTGCCGTGGGTGAAGGACTGAAATGGAGTTTCGCCCTAATAGTGGGAGGTAACCAGATGTGAATATCTGAATGGGCGTAGCGTTGGTTACTTGCTTAAGACTGACAAAAGGTCTGCTTTTTTTTCGCAATGCCAATATGCTATCCCCACCATTTTGTCAAATATTGATGCTAGGTACGACTCCTGCTATATTTATCTTGTTTTTAACCAATACAAAAATAAAATTAAATTATACATTCTCACTACTGAAATTGGAAAATAGGAAATGAATGCTATCCGACATTAATACGTCTAGAAAAATGATCATTTGGAAAAAGTTAGCATATGTAAAACGCAAGTTTTGTCCATGTATCTTTAGCTAAAATTCAGTTTCAATTCAGTCATTGTAATTAGACATGGACAATTTAGTACGATTCAGTTGTTTAGATGTTTAGTGCTTGTAAAT
>JAODKF010000096.1:2007360-2043323 GCA_026779585.1 Mormyrus proboscirostris
CCAGTACAAGCTGCTGCACTTTTCTCAATTACTAAACTGAAATGGCATGTTAATTAAAATCTTATTTTTATTAAAGTATTGGTCATCTGTGAATAGCCTATATACTGATCACTTAATGTCTAATTCAAATGAAAAATACTCCTGTAACAGGTTTTAGCATTTTAAATATAAACAATCAGGCCCCAAAAGCCTAATAAAATATTGAATACGTTAATATATCTGCAAAAATATAATCTAAAATGCTTTACTTAAAGGATAAAAACCAACACCAAAGCCACAACATACAGAATACAACAAACACTTTTCGCAAAGGGTATTGTCATCAGTACATTTACTCACCAGTGGCCTTACTGGGCTTATCAGGATAACTTGTCAGATTTAAGGTAGTCTGGGCAAAATGCAAGTGAATGAATATTAAGTCCATTTAAACTATGGTACCTTAAATCTGACAAGTTACCTCGATAAGCCAGTAACCCGGCTTCGTAATACGGGCCACAGTTCTCTGTAGTAGATTTTTGGCACAATCAGAACTGATCACACTGTGAATTTTGGGTTTCTAAAGACTTTCACAAGATTTGCCGAGAAACCCCAAAATGCAGAGTTAGGGTACTTTTTCACTGTACTGTACTTTCACTTTTCCGTTGACTTCCACTTGAGTACCAGTACCAAAAGTTCCAATACCTTTTTTTTTCCCCTTGTCGCGTCGGGCAGTTTAGCAAGCAGGATGTTAGTCTGGGCGCTTTATTGTGCCAACACTTTTATTTTGCCAAGTGGAGCTTCGGATTGAGCTCCTGTTGTTACTTGAGGTATATTCTTTACTCACCATTTTAGATTATTGTACCATAAAGCTGGAGCTGACAGGGAAAGTTCCAATACTGAAAGTGCCAAACCAACTTGGGTACTTCTTTGGTACTTCGGGGTGGGACTTGAAATGCTCTGTTTGTCGAATGGTTATGCAAATAGCTTTCTGTTGGTTATCAAGTCCTTGAATAAATGGAACGAGAGTTTGGTTAGCATTGCCAGCAGGAAGTCAGACTCCACCAGGGCTGCCCTTTGTCACCGGTTCTGTTCAAAACTTTTATGGACAGAATTTCTAGGTGTACATAAGGGGAAGAGGGGGTCCGGTTTGGGGGCCTCCGGATTGCATCTTTGTTTTTTTTTGTAGATGATGTGGTCCTGTTGGCATTGTTAGGCTGTGACCTACAGCATGCACTGGGGCAGTTTGCAGCTGAGTGCAAAGTGACCAGGATAAGGATCAGCATCTCCAGTCTGAAGCCTTGGTTCTTGACCGGGAAATGGTGGATTGCCCTCTCCTCATAAGGAATGAGTTGCTGCTTCAAGTAGATGAATTTAAGTATCTCTTGTTCTCAAGTGAAGGAAGAAGAGAGTGGGAGATTGACAGAGGGATTGGTGCAGCGTTAGCAGTTATGTGGATGTTGTACCATTCTGTTGTGGTAAAGACAGAGCCGAGAAGGAAGGCAAAGCTTTTGATTTACCAGTCAATCTACATTCCTACCCTCACCTATGGTCATCAGCTTCGGGCAGTGACTGAAAGAATAAAACTGCATATACAAATGGCAGAAATGAGTTTCCACTGCAGGGTGTCTGGGCTCAGCCTTAGTGATAGGTAGAAGGAGCTTGGACATTCAGGAGAGGCTCAAAATAGAGATACTGCTCCTCTGCATTGGAAAGATCTAGTTGATCTGGTTCAGGCATCTATCTAGGATGCCTCCTGGGTGACTACTTGAAGAGGTATTTTGGATACGAGGCCCCGGGGCAGATGGACTACCGGGTCCTGAACACCATCACTCAGAAGCACCATGAGCTGCTGCCTTTGATCCCATCAGCCCTAGAACAGCTCCGTGAGGTGCGTATCTTTTCCAAGCTGGACTTCCACAATGCCTATAATGTGATGCATATACAGGCTACGGATGAGTGGAAGATGGCCTTAATCATAGCAAGGCTTTGACATCACTATGAATATCTTGTGATGCCTTATGGGTTGGCTAACATCCCCTCCATTTTTCTGGGCTTCATGAGCAGGATCCTGGCTGATATGCTGAACTGGTTCACCATCATATATATCAACAGTATCCTCATCTACTCTTCTTCCCCTGACCAACACACGTTTGATGGGTAACAGGTGCTCCAGCACTTCTGGGACCAACATCTGTCTGTCAAAGGCAAAAAGGGTGAGTTCCTCTAGCCTGTCCTCACATTCCTAGGGTACCAGATTCATGGATGAGGAGAAAATGAAAATGGTCTGGGATTGGCCCCGGCCCCGGGCTGTGAAGGAGCTCCAGAACCTTGCCTTTGCCAGCTTCTACTGTACCAGTGTTCATTCAGGGATTCTGCTTGCTCGCAACCTCACTCACCACCCTGATGAAAGTCACCCTCTGCTGGACCCCTGAAGCTAAGGAAGCTCTCCGGTGCCTCAAGGAGGTACCCATCCTCCTGCAACCTGACCTGTTGACCCCCTTTGTCATGGAGGTGGACACCTCGGAGGTCGGGGTCAGCTCCATCCTGTCACAGCGACAGGGAGAGACAGGAAGGATGCACTCTTGCGCCTACTTCTCACAGAAGCTGACATCGGCAGAGAGGAATTATGACAACTGGAACTACAAGCTTCTTGTGATGAAGCTGGCCCTTGAAGAGTGGCGACATTGGTTGGAAGGCACAGTGTATCCTTTCCTGGTGTTCACCAGCCACCAAAATCTGGAATATATGAGGTCAACTAAATGTTATAACCCCCATCAGGCTTTATGGGCTCTCTTTTTCACCAGGTTTGAGTTTAAGGTCTCCTACATTCCTGGGGCAAAGAACCTCATTTGGACGTCCAGTTGTGCCAATTCAACCGCCTGGTGGTGCATGACAATTCCATCCTAATTCTCCCACAGTTCTGCTTCCTGAGCTTGGTGACCTGGGACTTGGAAGGAACCCTCTGTGAAGCCCAGTACCAGAAGCCTGCACCCGCCAACTGCCCTCCCAGCAAGGTCTTTGTCCCTTCTGTCCTCTGCTCTGTTGCACTGTAGTGGGTGCACACTTTCCTTGCCTCTGGCCACCCTGACATTCCTGTCACTGCCTGCCTGCTCACCCATCACCACTGGTGGTCCGACTGGAGACAAGAAGTAGAGAAGTTATGTCCTGCTCGGTCTATACCCATCACATGGTCAGCAATCAGAAGCGTGCCAGCCTACTCCAGCTGCTATCCATGCCAGACCATTCCTGGTTGCAGCTGGCCATGGACTTCATCACAACCCTCTTCCCCCATCCCACGGCAACATCGTCATCCTCACAGTGGTAGACCGCTCGTCATGGATGTGCTGGCTGGTACCCCTCCCCACGCTAAAAATCACTTCTGAGCTGGCCAATCCCCCCCTGACCTTGATGATCTGGTACTATGGTGTACCTGAGGACATTGTGTCGGACAGGGAGCCACAGTTTGCTGCGAGTCTTTCGGGTTTCCTGCACCCACCTTAAAATCTCTGTGTGCATGTCTTCCTGCTTCCACCCTCAGACGAATGGTGTCACAGAGTGGATAAACCAGGAGGTCACAAAGACCCTTCAGCTACTGTGTGCCTCCAACCCATCTTAGTTGGCTCGTGAAGCCCAAAACTCCATTCTCAGCCTGACTCCGACCTCATGCCGTTCCAGTGCATTCTGGGGTACCAACCACCCCTGTTCCCCTGGTACTCCCATCTCAGTACAGTCCCATCAGTATACGAATGGTATCACCGATGCCGGACTGTGTGGAGTCAAACCCATTGGCTGCTCCAAGCTTGGTCCTACTGGCAGAAGGCACACCTCCACTGCAAGCCCAGACCAGCCCTCCAGTCCAACCAGCAGAGCTGGCTTTCCATCAGGAACATCCACCTCCCGGGCTGTTGTAAGTTGTCCCCTAAGTACATTAACCCATGACCTTCTGCCTGCAGCTGGCCTATATCTAGCGGAGCTTGCTGTCATTCCACGTATCCTTCCTGAAACCAGTTAGGTACGGCGTGGCCCACCTTCCAGGGGATATCGAGTGACCCTTGCCCCCAGTTCTGTTTGACGACGGTGAGGGCTTCACGATCCGGGCCTCCTAGACTCCTTACATCAATGGGATAAGCTGCAGTACCTGGTGGAGTTTGGTGACTTTGGTCCAGAGGAGGGGACCTGGGTACCTGTGGCAGACAGCCTCGGCCCCTTGCTGGCAGTCCAGTCTACCTCTTGGTGCCTTCTTCAGCCTCCTGCTGTCGGGGGGGAGTCTTCTATCATGCCCTCCCTTCTGAGTCCGCTAAACCATCATGACTGAGCAGCAACACCTGTCGCTCACCTTTAAAACCCCAGGCTGCCTTGCACACAGTGAATGACGCATACTGAGTGTACTTACTTTGTCTCCCATCTGTCCCCGACCCGTCCTGCCAGCCATGCTCCCGTCCTGTCCCGATTCCCCGGCTTCCTCCAGTGAGCCCACTGTGTAGGAATGACCGCTCTCGGCCATCTCACTCTATGACCACAACCACAATCCTGGCTAATTCCATTCCTTTCTGCTTGGTTGTGAACGAACTGTGTTGTTCACAACTGGGTGCCTCTGGAAGTTTCTGTTTTGTGTCACAATCATATTTGGGTATTGACTGATTTGAATATTAGATCTTTTGATGATTTTATATTTTCAATAATTGTCAAGATAAATTACAGCTGGAGATTTTATAGATCGTTATTTTCTGAAGAAATCTTGTAATGGTCCAGTAAATATTGTATAACACATTTGTCTGCTACCGTGTCAGTGATTACCAAAAAAAGGAAAAGAAACAGTAACAATGATATTAAAAACAGCAATACAATAAACCAGACAAAAGGAGGAGAGTACAGGATATAAATAATTCCTAAAATAGATTATGATATATACAGAATGCAGATAGCGCCTAAGAAGTTGTGATATTGCAAAAAACATATTTCCACAGGAAAGCCTGCTTTACTAGTACAGAATATTCAGGAGTCAAATTCGCAAAAGCTGCTTAAGCTGTCCATTTATTTTTGAGTGTGTATCTACCATGCAATAAACAAATTTCCAGCACATGGTGGTATATGTTTTGTAGATTGGAGAGATTTTTTTACAATTGCTGTTTGCCAGGTGATGGCAGTACTGAGTGAGTTTTTTTTCCTTCTCTAAAACAAGGCTTTGAATTTAAAAGCATTAGTGATACTGATAATAGGCTTGTTATATCCATGGCTTACTCACAGAGTTCTGGGAAATACCATGTAAAACGAATAATTTCATACGTATTAAGTTGATTGTGGCTGACTGAGACTCATCATAAACGTATCCGAACATTACGGATGGATGGATGGAAGTTGCAGTAGAGTTTTCACCTCAAACTTTGTTCTACTGTAAGAGCAGGTTAATGCTGAGTAATGAGTAGATTGATTCTACAGTCAAATAATCTCCTGGTTACACTGAGAAACATGATCATACTCACTTCCCTTTCCTCACAAACCTATGTGAAAGCTCTGTTGTAAATTTTCTTTATGTTTGGGTGAAGCAGGCATATCGTGTTCTGTAAATTAGACCATTGTTACCCTGTGCACCGGATTTTATATTCGCTTAGTGGATGCTCATGCTAATGAATGTGGCCTGAGATGGAAAGTGTCATGTGTTAAATACGTCAGCATCTAACTGAGGTGCAACGAGCCAAATGGAATTTACATTTTTAATCATTTATCACTAGTGATAGGAGAATCAGCCAGCTAAGGAGAGAGGAATTGACGCGGTTGGGTAATTAATGGCCTATGACACGGATCACAATTGCTTGTTATACGTTACTTAAAAAAGATATTCAAATGTGTTCATCCATGTGTCATTTGGAAATGTAACCCAAATATTGTAGCTTAGTGTTTTATATTAACATGTGACTTTACAATGAAGGACATACTTCCCTTAAATTACAAGTTAATACATTATCAGAATAGTTTGTAAATATATTATCTATATGACTCGAGTCTGAGCCAATTTTAAAGGAGCAGCGCCACCTTCTGATTCTGGACTGCAGCTGATCTGGTTGCCACCCTGGGTACAGCATCCCTGCAAGACTAAACCAGCGTGGAGCTGCCCTAAGACAACCTTCCTTAAAACAATACAGTCATTGGCATTCACTAGGAGTGATGTACACATTGGCATCCTGCATTTTATGAAGCCGCTGCAGAGATCTCTAATATAAAATTCCCCCCATTTGGTAGCAGCACAGAGAGCCAACGGCCGAATTAACTTAAAGACATTCTTTCTTTGCTACTGAATACCTCATCTCCCTGGGAAACAACTTACAGCTCAGGAAGTGAAAAGGCTTCCTTATCTCCCTACTTTCCCTCCCTGCAGCAGAGTAACTCCATGGTTCACCAATGAACTGCAATTCTGAAGAAGCAAATTCTTGGTGAGGTGTGGACTCTGCTTTCTTACTGAGATCTTTCTTCAGATCCCCGAAAGCTCTTGGCACAAAAGTTGGTGGAGCCGCCCTAGTGGAGAAATTCAAAATAAATTTTCTATATCTCCAAATGATTCTGGAATAATGTGAAGGGTGAAACTGAATTACTTCTACACCGTTGCTGGGTACATAATCTTCAGTGGAGGACAGAATCTGTCTGGATTCATAGGAGGGCAACTGATCAGCTGTTCATATCTATAGAATACCTATGGGATTTTATAGAATTTCAACCCATTCCACAAAATATAATTAAAATTGCATGGGGTATGTATAAAATACATGCAGAATATGTACACGTAGGCATACTTAAATTAGTTTTAGGACCAGTACACGCGTTACCGTTTTTAACTTAAAATGTACGTATTGCAAAATACAAAATATTTGGTCGCAGTATATTCCACTTGATGTTTAACATGAATACTTGAATCCGTTAAGTCATCGGCGCGCCATTTTAGTGAACTCACTTTCACCAGGACCATTTAGAAACGTATATTTTTATTTGCTTGTCTTTTTCAACGCTATGGACAAAGTCATACTGATAATTCATCACAAGCGTACAGGGCCTGTAAATTGTAAAGACTGAAAAAATAACAACCAGGAAAATATTATCACATGACTATAACATTAACAATGCTATAAAAGCCAGCTAAGACGCTTCAGTGAGTTATATGAAAAATATTTATTTTGTCCTCATTGCACTGTAAATACCGGCGCTCATCTTCCGTAGTACTTCTAATTATTTTGCTGAGGACCTTTCATTAAACACAATCTTCATCCATCATGCCAAGGAATAAGGAACGTATTGCATAATGCTTTCTAAGGGAAAGAGGATGCGATTATTGTCTTTTCAGTCCAGATACAGACGTTTATTAAGAATTCAATAATAAGATACTTTAATAAGATGCAAGGAGTGAAACGTCTATACGAGAAAGAAAAATCAATCAGATCTTAATCAATCAGAAAACGATGCTATGGTTACGTAAGAAAGCGACATGGTACGGTTAGCAGTTCACCCGTTTTATCAAAATAAACTTATAATAATAATTTTACCAGGGATTTTAAAAAAAAATCCAAAGATCTTGAAAGCTAATGCTACATTATAGTTCTCTCATAGCGGTTGCCGCCATGTTGCCTGTTTAATACGGTGGGCGTTACCCTTCAGTTCTTATATAATTTTATGACAGAAGCACGTGGTTCGAAGTCACTGAGTTCAAACTTTTAACTCACTTATCACGATCTGTCACAGCGACCTACATGGGAAATGAATGCAACGCACTGAAGTAGATTTACAAATATACATGTAAGGAATTTGGACGTTTTCGATGTGTAATGTTGATTGACCCGCAAGTTTGCTTTATGATAATGACGAATATAAGGGCGACAAAATATGCCACAGTGCAGCGTGCTCAGGGATTTCAGGTGAACCTGTGACTAGGAAAACAGTTTATGTGGGACGGCAGAGGCCGTCCTGAAAGAGGGGGGATGATCGTAACCTCAGAGCTACTTACAAGTATCTTTTGACGGTTCGGTTGCTGTAATACAGAGCTACGAGTTGAAAGGCATGTTCTACTTCAAATTTTACAGCAGATCCAACTTTTGTGTGTCCTGAGCCGTTAGAAGACTTATGTTCGCTTTCGCTAATTTATGAAATCTAAAAATTAAATTAGAATTTATAATAAATGATTGCATCGCTTTGCATGTAGGCGATGACGCTCAGTGGCTAAGACTACTGGTTTACAGTTGCTTTAGTGGCTGTTTTCAATGGTTGAAAATATTTCATACAAATGATTTTATATATGTGGACACAACATCCAAACTTAGTCTTTAACAATTTATTGAAATTGATATTCTAATATAAACAATTAATATTGATGGTCAACACCAGTATATCAGCGTATATCTTCTCCAATGTGAACTAATAACTTTAAGTTGTTATTAATGTTTCTTACATACCATACAATACCAATTCTTGTGTCCTCTGAGCTCCAGAAATATGGAGGTACTACAATAGAAAACTGCTGATGATTTATTTCTCAAGAAATTCCGTTATATCTGTCTTTCAAAATTATGCTGACAGAGGCAATAGAAATCTTTAAAAATAAAGGCCTGTATTCCGTGTACTATTAGAACATTCATTATTTATGTCTTGGCTGACCTCACTATTTATTATTTATACTGTGCAGTGTGCATAACTGCCGAAACAAAAAAAGGACGTATGCATGTGTTATGGTTTCTATAATGCAGGCTGTTGACTTGTTTGACATAAGAAAGTTCCTTCTTTCAGTTAGATCAGAAACCAGTAAGCATCATAATTAAGATTACAGTTGACATTGTTGGTTCCACGTGGGAATTCTGCTGCATACAGCAGTAAGAACGGAGCTCACAAACTTTCATATAGTGCAAAACAGTGCAAAGGCTGTACACACTGAGCGGTGTGCTGAAAATACACAGTATATACTATTAGACTATCCGGAGAACAGACTATATTAGTATTATACAAATAAATAAATGTTTACAGATAATAATAATACATTAGTGATGCATGCAATACAGATAACACCATATCTGTATTATTATAACAAAGCTGGCTTGCACTAATTGCTACAAAAAGGTTTCAGTGATATAATATCTATTTGCATTCATTTTTGCCAATATTCTCCAGTCAATGACTCACTGATTGTTATCTTTCTGATTAAGGAATTAATGTCCTTTATGTAGAGTGTTCAATCTTCACATGCAGTTATGGTCAGAATTTGGAGACCTTCTAGTGTTAAAGTGTGAAAATCCCACATCGATCAAGACAGGAGGGGGTTTGTGCCTTCTGTCAATCCTACTCAGAATTTTTCTAATTTTGCTTTGGAAAGGAATTCCAAACCCATCTGTGTTTGCTACCAGAAAAGAATATGTTTGGATGTACAAAACTGAGAATTTGAAGTTTATATTTTAGTTCTATGTCTGGCTAATGAAATGGGAAAAAGACCAGGCAGCTAGTTCAACACAGAAGCCACATGAAATGGCAGAAGTACCCTGGGGCACTATCAAAATCACATTTCTGCAGTCAGCATTCACTGTGAGTAGTAACCACGTAGAAGACTGTCTGATTACAGTCCTTTATGTAGAGTTACACCTAACATAAGTAGGAAGTTATAAATTATATATCTCAAACTTGAAAACAAAGACTAAGGTTAATCAATAACATTGTCAGTGGTGCCAGAAAAATCCTTTTTGTCCTGATGTTTATTTATAACTTTAGAGTTCAAAGTCTAACGGATTCTTTCTGCGGGAGATATATTTGCCCCTCTCTGGTTCTGAACAATTCCTCTGCAAACCCCGTTAAACATTCACTAATTAGCAGAAAGAGACGTTGAGATATATGAGGCTCCCCTTTAAAAATGGCTGCGTGCTTCATAACATAGCGACTCATGTAGGTGGATATTCTACTCAGACGGAAAACAATTTTGAAGAACAAACTTCCCAAACATACTTCTTCAATTACATCTATTATTATTATTATTATTATTATTATTGTTATTATTATTATTATTATTTCTCTTAATCGAAATTATGCAAACTAAGAATTCTCAAAATTGTAAGAAGGTATTTATGGTTAAATGTGTTAATATTCGCCTTTTCCATATAAGTAAAAGCAGATTTTTGGAGTTCAAAAATGTGATATTTTTTTCCTCAATGTTTTATGCATATCTGCTGTGTGCTGCATTCATTCTTTTTTAATAGACCTATTCCTAAATTTTATATTGTATTCATCGCATGTCGTAGATGCTTTTTATTTATGTTGTAGCAAATTAAACTTTTATTATGATAATTTTACGGGAACAGAACTCCGGAACTGTTTTCTATTCTTTAATGTGTATGATCTGTTCCATATGAACAATAGCGCCACCTGATGTACTTAGTCAGATCTGCAAATGGGGACCTCTAAGACAGGATCTGAGTATAGTGTAAAATATTAATCACACAATATGTTTCTGATGGAACGTAATAATATACGTAATAATATTGATATTATTATTATTATTATTAATAATAATAATAATAATAATAATAATAATAATAAATCCATTAATCATCTATTTTAAACTAGTAATGTAACTTGATCCAAAACAGGGAATTTGATCAAAGTACTCGCCCATTATATCTCTGTGAGAAACAGTACATAAACTCGTAGTTTACGTATACGTAGCTTCTTTATTCACAGTGTCATATAGAAACAATTTACCCATACACGTAACTTCTGTACCCTGCATACCAAGTAAATGGATGACGCAAAATTCAGCATTGTAAAATAAATGCTATTGAATTGTATTCGAAAACGGTATAATACAGATACCAGTTGAACTGAGCTTTACATTTTGATATCATGCTCTAATTTTGAATCTCTAATTTGTTTTTCTAAATACTGTGGCTACAAATGAAAGTGTTAGTATGATTTGTCTTATCAATTTAAAACTTAGTGGAGTAACAGGTTGAGAGAGACTCACACACTGGTCCAGATGCCATAAATGTAGACATACTATACAGTTCAACGTCTTATATTACCAAGTAAATTCATTTTATTATATTTTACAATTTTATACATTTGTGCCGTTTTTTGTTGCCTATATGGTGAGTGAAAACGCGTATCAGTTTATGGCATTTTTATATTGCAATGTATAAAAAACATCGAACAAACTCGTTCTGTCTCTCCGCATATACTCCCTCCCTCTCGCTCTTGACTTGGTGACAGACCCGAGAGCCTTTTGTGCTTTCTCAGCCAATAGAGACGAATTACGACACTGAGCAGCTGTGATATATAAACGGCCCTTTTTAGACGTGCTTGCACACTTTTCATTCACTCATCTTAACATATGAACGTTGTGGATTTCATTATTCCATGTTGGTACAACCAAAACAAACCAATTCAATTGAGAGACTGAAGAATTTGATTTCGAGTGATTTGAGGAGATAAACGCTGGAGCGCGTACTAATAACATCTACTTCTGTACTAAAACGTAAGGCATCATTCATGAAAGTAATTAAACTGGAATTGCCGCAGATCACCGGTATCTTTATGAGGAGAAAATAAATACGGTGGAGCAAGCCATTAGGAAAGGAAAACGGGAGGACACAAGGAAGACCGACACCAGCCATTCAGCATCATGCCTAAATATAACTTTTTATTGTGTTTGATGGTGCTCATCTCTTTGGGACTATCCGGGAGTGACGAGCCTCACCTATTCTTTCCACCAGCAAGCGAGATACCCACAGAAGCCGGTTTGTCACTAATAGAGGTAGATGAAACGGGTGCGCATGAGTGCTCAGCGTGCGTTTGGCGAGAACAGAGCAAGGTTCTGAGGCTGGAGACGATCAAATCCCAGATTCTCAGCAAGCTGCGGCTCAAGCAGGCGCCTAACATAAGCCGTGAGGTGGTGAACCAGCTGCTCCCTAAAGCGCCCCCGCTGCAACAGCTCCTGGACCATCATGACTTCCAGGGAGACGCTTCCTCACAGGATGAATTCATGGAAGAGGATGAGTATCACGCAACTACTGAGTCGGTTATAACAATGGCTTCGGAGCGTGAGTACTGTAACTTACTTAAATAGTTTATTATGTGCAAGCTGGTGGACATAAATTTGATAACAATCACTTTATGTTATTTGTATGTAGCGTTGTCGAAAATGTATAATGACAACAATGCTTCGTAGATTTTAGTCGGGCGGATTTAATAGTATTTATGATTTTAATTTTTTATTAAGATGAATGACAGTCCGCAAAGCCATCTGTTTGCTAGGGCTGTCAAAATAAGAATGGACGGTGTGAACTGTGAACTTGATAAATCAATATTCCAATTAATCAACATCTAAAGGTATATGACACAATGTATATCAATTTTATAATTGCATTGATTAATTATAGTTAAATAAACTCAGAAGACATTCCCGACAAACGTTATACTTATTAAAAATATATACTTGCGTTCTATTCGGCTATTTTCGCTTCTGCTGCACAAAATGGTATCATTAATACCTTTACAAGTGATTATAGCTGCTCTGGCCGACTGACGTTGTGACATGTAGTTCGATATGTGAAGGATGCTCTACGAGGCGCTAGGCAGAGAGAAGAGCTCTCCTCTGCTTTAGTGAATACTGACAATTTGTCCACAGCCCAAATATTGTCTTTCCTTTGACAGTAAGCGCTCGTTGGTCTTTAATATGTGTTGCAAGATCTATCGCATCAATACCAGATAGCTACTTTTCAAACAGTTTCACCCGCACTAACATCAATCAATGGTCCCTATTCATAAACCGCTCTTATACAAACGCCCGAATCATTTTTTGAAGGCTAACCATAAACTCCGTATTAGCTTTAAAACAACATACACCTTTGTCTTCCATTCCTTTTAATTTACTAGTCGGTGACGGAAGTTCGACAATTTAAAGCTTATAAAGGTTTCCGATTAGTTTTAAAAACTGTCACTAATTAGGACCGTCGCATTTTGAATAGTGAACCAGTGTCAACATGGGTAACGAGTTCATAAATCAATATCAGTAATTCAGCAATGGGCCTCTGTCGTTTATTCAATTCATCGCAGTAATTATTTGTAGTGTACATTTTCCTGCTATGTTTTACGTGATCTTTCTGTTGGAATACCTTAATTTTAAAGTCGAAAACGGTTATATAATTACATTATAAATACAGAAACAGGTGTTTGAATATAGAAGGTACAAATCATGTTAAGCTCCCGGGTCATTTACCGGTTTAAAAACAGTTGCGGCTCTGCAACACTATGTATCTGATATATATTTTTTAGAAATGTTAGTAGAGCCGACAGCTGTGTTCGATCAGCGCTTTATAAGCGGGCTCTAACCGGATCCCCTGCTGTTCCGCGCACTGAGAAAAAGTGTGTCCGAAAAGCTGCCATTGTTTCCTCATGCAGCAGTCCCTCTCGACAGCACTTGCCTTTTTAAATGCGAAGTTTATAGGCAGAGCTCGTTTTTTTCATTGAGGACACAAAGCCCGAGAAACAGTTGGGGTCGAGGGGAGTGTGTGACCTTTCAGCAGAGAATCGCTGGGGTTCAACAACATTTACACACGTAATGTATTCTGCACAAGGCGGACGAAAAGCCGAGCAAATAATCCGTTTTTTTCCAAGAGTGAACAAAGGTAGGTTTGTGTTCCCTTAACTAACCTCTTCGTCGATTGTTACACAGTCCACGTCGTGCCGGTTCTCAAATGCATAATGAACTTGCGCCGGTTCCACTGCCTTGTGAGATTTCATGACACCCTTAGGCTACATCTCGTTTACAGATGACTGTTCATTGCTAAAGGGGGGGGGGGGGGTATTATTCTGCTGGCATAAACAGTCATAACTGTAAAAAGAACGCTGCAGTATTCGATGTTGTACACAATTTTGAGTAAGCTCAAGGTTGCTTATGAATGATTATTTATAAATAAATATACTCCTTATCATATTTTATTTCCTTTTACGTATTTATGACGGCCAATCTAACTTGACAGCAGGAAATAACAATCAGTGATAATGCAATATAAGGAACCATTACCCTTTAAATCCTATGCTGAATCCAGTAAATTTTACCTATGTTATGATTACGGATAAACAATACAATCATTCACCTGTGGTCTTGGCTGTCAAAGTGAGTGAAGGTAATTTTCCTATTGGATACAACCAGAGTTCTTGGTGGCTAATGAGTATAAATTAGTGTTGAAATGTACATATTTGTAGAGACATTTCTGATTATTGCAGTCAACATTGAAATTAGCTTGGCGATATCCCATGCACATAAGAATCCTTAAGCGTATTTTAAGTTATGTTTTAATTTGTATAAAGGTAAAAATGCCCTTTTCAATTTTCAATAAATACAATAATCAATGAAAAAGTTTTAAACATCTCTTCATTAAAACACTAGGATTTTGGGGCTTAGTGGTGGGTGCAGACAAGGACCCCTTGGGTCTCATTCTCATAATTTCTTCCAATCCAGGGCAGTCTTGTGATGATGAGCGTATCTCAGGGCCATAGCCACCACCTTCAGCTGTAAACGCTTGTGAGAAACGCAGAAGGTCGACCCGCTTCCGTGTGCATTTCAGTCCTATCCTTTGTTAGGTGCATTTCGTGTTTGAAAGCAGCTCAGCTGTGCTCTTCCTTTACAGTGTTTTACGGTTCCTGTACATGTAGGTTTCTGCCTGCCTGAAATGCTGTCTTCATCATGCTGGTCACCGTCTACTAGTGTAGATAAATTAATTGAAAAGTGTTTGAAAGTAGCCCCCTATAATATGTGTTGATCGATTTGTATATTCGCCTTCAGCACAAACTCATTACAAGGATTACTCTTTGGAATAATGTTAGCATGATGTTATATAAGGAAACATATGCGGCTGAATATCACACCTCCATATTTTGCAACGCTAATCCCCCTCATTGTCGCCTTGACACATGCACACGCACACCACAGTGATTCAGTAGCATTTTCTGGGAACGGGAGCCAGCATTCTCGCCTGTGGCACAGTAATGGATCCCACAGGAGAATTCTGTGTTTCTGGTCCTCATCAAAGCAGCAGCGTGACTGCTCTGCCTGTGCTGCACGATCCTCGCTCCATCCTCTCTGACAATGCCTTTGAATACTCTCGTGGGCTCAGGATGCGGGTCAAAGCCACCAGTCACATTACATACGCATAGCATTTGGTCACATTTCATGAAAATGAACTCATTTATGTAATATTGCATAGCACAGTACTTCAAATACATTACAAAAATTCATATAATGCATATTTTTGGCTATGAAAAATGCATTCATTATAATATAATAAAATATCTAAAATGTGCATGTATGAGTTTCAGTTGTGTTTGTTGCTGGCTCCTGTACAAATTGCCCTTTTATGGGCGTTCCATAGGAGGCAGGCCAAGTGTTTTGGAACTTATGCATTGGCTCTGGTGAGGTGGTGACCCTGCAAGGCCCTCATTTGTCACTTGTCCATGCGCTAAAACCAGGCCTTCCTCTCTCATCAATGCCCTTTCTTTAACAGCCAGAACTTTGTACATTCGAAAACGTTTGCTGATAATTTGTCATTTCCCCTTCTGGATTCCAGTAATTGGCAGCTTATGGTAATTGTAGCACATTAACACACACCTGGAATCCACCATCTATTCATAATACATCCTAGCACTGTAACCTCTACTCAAGGAGCATAGCCCAAAAGCATTGAACGCTCACACAGTTTAGCGCAATTTTATCTCAGATTATCATTCATTTATCACTGAACCTGATTACACAGCTGTAAATGGTGAATATCCCAATAGCTTTGTCGGGACAAAGGGATATATAATGGCCTGGTTTATTTAGAAGAATGAAATTCAGTCCTTGAAAGAAGCTACAGATTTGCTGTTGTACGAAAGTGTTGTTTAAATATGACTCTCACCAGTCATTCATACTTCCTGATATATCGACATTCTACACGCACATCCTCTCAACACTGGCCATTATGAATTACAGGTCATATCTCACAGCAACACGGAATTTTTAAGCTCTTCTTGCATGACTGATACTAGGTGTAAAGTTATAAGTTTGCAGTGTGTTTTTCAGCATTTTCATCCACGGGGATAGCCTGGGATTTGAAATATACTGACGCTGAAGTTGTGATTTGTGATTTAGGAGTTCAGGAGTTCAAGAATGAGACAATAACGTATTTCCCTCGATTTTGAAACTGGGAGTAATGGTAAAGTGGAATGCAAGGCGTCCTACATCCTTCCACCACCACCATATACATACACCCACACAGACTGGAGGAAAATCCCCCTATTGACAAAAAGGGTCACAGGGTTCACAGCAATGTGATATATTGGACGAGGAGCCAATTAACCTCATCAGGTCTCTTTCTTTGGCAGAAAAGGAGAAACGGTAGTAGATTAAACAGCACTACCCCCCCCACACTCATCCACCAACCACTCCCACTAAAAAAAAAAAAAAAAAAACAGAAAAAAAAACAGAAAACACAAGTCTTTTATAGTGTTGACCCTATAAAAGGGTCATTTCCTGAAAGCGCAGGAACCATAAACATTAAGAGGAGCGCGCTAAAAAGACAGGACAGCAGAAGTCCGGCTCTCCTAAGAGAAGGGCTCTGCATTCATGCTAAGTTGACGAGCCTCTGAGGTTTTTATATATTTATACATTCCTTGGGGAGGCTTTTGATGGTAACACCTGCTCTGTCCGTTTTCAGTTATTTCTGACTATTAGAGAATAAACATAAACTTGTGTGCTGACTGTTTGGGGGCTTGTTTAAAAAGAAATAAAGCCTTTAAAAAGCACAGGCAGTAGAAATAGCACAACATGCTGTCAATTTTATGGCTAATAAAATTTCAAAGGGACCAAAGTCCATTAATAGCCTGGACAAAATTTCACCAGTGACTTCAGGAATCTCACCCCTTCCGCGTCGTGTTCCCCATTCCCACGATTCCATGTCTCTCCCCCATAAAGCCCTTTTCTCGAGGTAATAATCATTATTGCTATTGCTGATGCCTAATCTATGTTTTTCCAGTCAAAGAAATATACAAACAGAAATTACACCCCTTCCCAGTAAAAACATTAAGAACAGACAGCACAAGTTAATAATGCTCAAATATTTTTTTTTCTTTTTTCAATATAGGTGCTGCAGGATTCTTAAATCTACTATTAAAGTAATACCCCCTTGGAAAGGGCTCTGCAGCCATTCAGTATTCCTAATTAATGCACCTTGGATCCATAGTAGTTGTTCTGCTGTTAAATGCTTGAATGCACTTGTCAGTTAGCACACTTCTTACTGGCTTTGAAGCAAGTTTAAGACGCTACCATCCGGTCTACAGTGTTAAGTAACATGCTAATGCAACAGTCCGCTGGGAGCAACAAGGAGCCCCGTTCTTTTCTCCAGGGAGAGTAATCATTGAGCATTTTATAGGTGTACTTAAAAATGCAAAACAGATGTTATGTATGACTAACATAGGAAATTATTACTTAATTAAGAAGTGATCTGGAGCTTTAAAAATGTTCATAATAAATTTAAAATTTGTAGAAAAAAAACAGTGCTATGCATTTGATTTTAAATTAAATGGGACACTACTGGATAAAATAGAAATCAGATCTTGGAAAATTAACGAAACATATTTGTGTCTATTTTTATTACCATTTCAAATCTAATACAAAGTTTAATAACCAAATATTACTTGACATTTTTATGATGTGGTTATATGTAATATTCAGTGTTTTGTTGAATCATCATTTGCGGTAAGGATTTAAATGTATTCAGAAATGTCAAAAATATGATAGAGGATATATGTATCTGTTAGCCAGGTTTTAAGGGAGACGAGGAAACCCTCTCTTTTAGTCAATCAGCATCAGTCACACACATGTTGTAATAAAATGAGCATAAAGTGTCTTAGTTTGTCAGTGTGAGTTTTTGTCTTACAAAATGTTGACATTCTCTTTCAGCTCAATAGCCCCTTAACAACAAATCGAGAGGCCTAGCTCGCACCATGATTCACAGCAGTGACAGGGAGGGTGTATCAATACCTACTGAGCCCCCTTGGCTTCCTCCCCCTCCTGGAAAGGCTGGCCCATTTTGAAGTATGAAGAGTGGGGTAGAGAGAGAGGGAGGTGAGAGATACCTGTAACACAGAGCATCGCATTGTCATGCTTACACAGAGGAGCTATTGTACCAAATGCAGCATCTGACGTACTAAGTTCACTTCAGAAAGCACTGCACTCGAGTGGTGGCGTGCAGTGAATATACTTTAGTGATCTAGGATGAAATGCTGTAAACCTTTATTAACAAGGGTAGGAATGATTACCACTTCAGTAAAGAACAAATGCGTACAAGAAACATTCAGCTCCTAAACCTGGTCATTTAAGCACAAAGAGGCAAAAAATGTAAACAGCTGCATCTTTCTTTGTTTTTTGGTCGCGGGCATTGGCATCGTCAAAGGGAAACCCATGACTTCTGAAAAAGCGTTTGAAACGTTGAGGAACCATTAGAGACGAAATGTTTGGTATGAAGGAGTTATTCAAAAGGTTGTACTTTACGTTCCTCATGGAGTGTTTTCAAATACACATACTAAATGTGCAGACATCTTGGAGAATCTGAATCACATCACACATAAAAGGACGCAGGTCCAGCTGTCCAGTTCAGCATCTTGAATCTGCCTCTTTGTGGACTGTGCATGTCTCCCTTTCAATGGTTTTGATTCTAAGCCCCTGTCCCTCGTCCTGGGAGAGTGCGTTGAGGCCCTGTGTCCATGTGCATATGTGCGTGTGTGTCTCTTTATCTGGCAGAACCGAGGGCTCACTCAGTTGGAACAAGGGGTATTAGGCGATATCTTTTGTGGTTCCTTGGGGGCTCCTCTACGGAGCCCTAATAGGAGTCTTGTGCCTGGCAGCGTCCCAGGGGACAATCTGAATAAGGGGGTCTAACATCACACTCCCCATCTCCAGCTACCCCCCTCCCCAATCCCTGCCTCCCTTACTCTCTCTCCATTCCCCATGGGACAGAGAGAGAAACAAAGAGGGAGTTGGGCTGGGGTGGGATGGGATGGTTGAGGGGGTGCACTGTGCCCCCTGTCTTATTAGAGGGGTCATGAACGTGTCACAATGATTAATTTGCTGAGGTGCAGGGGGAATACCCTAGAGCCACATTTATCCAACACTGGTGCTCCCAAATGCACACTTTCCACAAAATGGCACATTTGCATTTCCCATTAAGAAAAGAAAATATAGATATATATGCAAATAGAATCCCCTTTTGCTTATTCCATTATGCGGTATCGTTTCGGACATTAACAATAGGTGACCGGTTTCTTTTTGCAGTCTATTCAAAGTCAGTTGGCTCACTGTTCCTCTCCTCTGCCCGCCTCACTGGAGGCACAAGGCCATTGAACTCAGCATGATGACGGCACGCCGGAGAAGAAATGCAACCTTAAACATGAACATTACAATGACAGCCCTGCCATAAGTCTGTTTTTTTTATAATTAAAACATTTTACTAAGAAGGACAAACAAAAGATAACATGCAATGCTTTGTGTTGCCTTTCAGTGCTGGTTTGGGAAGAAAAAAAAAAACGCTATTTGGTCATTCAGTTGACTCGGATTCAGGTGCAGTTTCCGCCAGAACCTACCAAATATGTGTTACTGGGAGGATGCAGTTAAGATTTGTAGGAGTTGCCCCCTAGGATGAGGGTGTTGATTAAGCTTTACCGTACACAAATTGCACTGTCTGTCACTACAGATTAATGTCACACAAGTAGCTTTGGGATAAATCCCTTGTAGACCTTTAACACATAGCTGTCTTCTTCCCGAGTCTGTATTCCTTATGCCGGCTTAAAAAAGGCCCGGAGCTTCTGTAGTTACATAAATTCTGATGCACTGTCACACCGCATGTTGGTTTTTCATTCACGCTCAGAATTTCAGGTGTTGTATATACCTTAAGCACAGTAATCAGAAGTAAGGGTGACCACGCTTTGGGCCTCTTTAGTAAATACATGGGCTGGAATCATGTCCGCCAAAAGGAAATGAATATGAAAGGAAACCAGCATAATTATAAATGAATATTATTAGAGAATATTGATCTTTTACTTTTTGGAGATTTTGCTAAAAGCTTTGCTGCATATTTCCTGCTTGGCATTCAATCTGGCTTTTAGAAAATTATTAAGCACCTAATGGACAGATGTAATGACTCTTAAGACAGTCTGGAAGGATTTAATTGGTTCAGTGTTTGTGAATACTTATGCTGCCTAATAAAACCTATGTGGTGAAACCTGTCCCACGATGATGTAAGAAACATCCCACCCTGTTTCAAAGGCAGGTCAGTCTTAATGGTTGCTGCACCTACTAGCAAAAACACTGGAAAGGTAATGGATAAGTTAGACTTTTGGCGAGTGTTTTGAGGTCCAGTTGACCCCACACTTTACATCATACTGGTGCTATATTCTGTATATAGTGAGCTATATACACAATTGAAGAAATAAACTTGCCATTGAGAAAGGTTGTCATAAGATCTGAAAACAGTGCACCAGAAGGTGGTGCTCTAAGCAAAACCTCGGCTAATACCCCAACTTAGGATAGCTGTCAGGGGTAGATGAATCTCTCTACTGCCCAATTTGGTGATTAAGTACATGGATTTGTAACCTGAATGTTGCTAGGTTAAGTCCCAAGGGCATATAAAATAAAAACATAAACCTTATAATTGTTTTTATAGGATGGTATGTGTAACATCAGTGCTAGGGTGGGGACTAGCTGTACAAATGGGTGAAACAAAGGAAAATGATGAACTTGATAACTATAACAATACACTGGGGATACTGGTAGTAGTACAAATTTGATGTTATTTTGATGCTCAGTGTATTTGTGGCCAATCCACAGTATGATAAACATTTATTAGTATTTTTATTCCCATCTTATTTTACAAATTATTACATTGATATACAGTATTTAACCTATTTCAAAGGATTTAAATTACGATTTATAAACAATATATTTTTGCACTTCTAACCAAAAATTAATCTAGTGCATTTTTGATTCTGGAAAACAAGAATGCAGTATCAGTCATTTCCTGCTAGGCCTGGATTTACGTTCCTAGGATGGTTTCTTATTCTCAGTACACTACATATTGTGTAAGTTCCCTTTTATGTAATAAATAAGCTTTATCAAAATGTTTTTGATAGACTGAATTGGAACTTGTTCCTCTTTCCCATTGGCTAGATCCAGGTGAGAATTGTGAGTTTATATTTTTAAAATATGTAGTGTGCTCTTGTGAAAAGAAACCTGTATTAACATTGCCATATAACTGAATACCTAGTCGACCTTGACCTTCAAACTCAATTTGGCTATTAGGACTGACCCCCCCGCACCCCTGGGGATGTAAAGAACTGACAGTTTTGACCCTTGACCCTATTTCTTAACTAGGCCGAGATGCCAAAGTGACATTTTGACCCAGGAAGCCTTGACAGATTGTCATGGCAACCTCAGATTTAGAAGAGATTGACAATGCTTCCTTTGAGCAAGATTTTATAACTATTATTCTAATGATCTTCTTACACAGCAAAATAAGAATTTTACTTTAGTGTTATTAAATGTATTACAACTTTAAATATACCTTAGAATCTTGGGACAGGTATTGTGGTGATGTCGTACATTTTGCAGGGTATTCAGGAACCAAAGAGAAAATGTTTACAGTTCCAGAAGGAGCGTTGCTGTTTAACTATTGACAAAGGGATTTCACTGCATTTAAAATATCCATATTTATAAATGATTAAGGACATGCAAGCATTGCAAATCATCATCTAGTAGTTAATATATGTAACATTTTTAAAACATCACTATTATAGGAGCTACAAATGATCTTAAGGAAAATTAAAATCTGATCATGCTATGAAATAGAAATAGCCTTGATTGAAATTGTTTTGAAATACATTGATAAAAAATTGAAGCTGTCCACTGAGAAAAATAGAAAGATTTTATAGACATTTTCAAAGTTGTTTGCACAATAAAGCTCAAAATTTGAGGTTGAGTTAATATTGAATTAATAATGCTCAATGTTTTTGCACCATTGCGCTAAACTGCCATTTATCTTCAACAGCGGAACCACTGGTGCAGGTGGACGGAAAGCCAAGCTGTTGCTTCTTCAAGTTTAGCCCCAAGCTTATGTTCACCAAGGTTCTCAAGGCTCAGTTGTGGGTGTATCTACGACCACTTCAGCAGACCTCCACCGTCTACCTGCAGATCCTGAGGCTGAAACCTGTTACAGAGCAAGGCAGCCGTCACATCCGAATCCGCTCTCTCAAGATTGAGCTGAATTCCCGCGTTGGCCACTGGCAGAGTATTGACTTCAAGCATGTCCTGCAGAACTGGTTTAAGCAGCCACACACTAACTGGGGCATCGACATCAATGCTTTTGATGAAAGTGGCAATGATCTGGCTGTCACCTCTCTGAGACCTGGTGAAGAAGGGCTGGTAAGGACCCTCAGACCTGTTCCTTAGACATCTGAGTATCATATATCCAGTCCCTTCCTCTTCTCCCTTGTCTTTTCTCCTCCTATACAAATAGTCGATTAGCCAGAAAACTAGATAGAAACCTACTTAAAATATCGTTAATCCTATTTTAACTAGGCCTATAAGCATTAAAGCTATAAGGTATATTGAAAGGCAAAATCTGTATGCATTCTTTTCACAGAAAGATGGCTTATGTGTAGTTTCTTAGCGCTGTGTCGTTATTATTTGGTGTTTATAACTCCTTTACACTGTCATGTATTTGTCGTATTAATCCTAAACACATTGTATAAGGTTACTTAAGTTTTATATTCCTGATTTGCCAGAGCATTTTCATAGCTGATGGATATTTTGGAAAGTGGCACATAATGAAGGACGGTTTGAAGTTCACACTCCGGGGGAAGTTAGCTTATCCGCTCGGCACAGCCACACAGTTCCTGTAGCACACAGCAGCTGGGAGAAAAGACCAGAAACCCAGCAACAAATGTACAAAAAAATCAAAGAAGTAAAACTCCCTGGTACTGCTTGGATTTTCTCTCATCAAAGAAACCTAAGCTCAATCTGACTTGAATTGACCCCATTGATCATTAGTCTTATTTGCTTATAAGAGCATTACTAAGCTGGTGTAACATGCTGTGGAAGAAAAACCTCTGGGCCCTAATAGAAGGGTCAAAGTTAAAGTCTAAAATATGCTCAAAAGGTCAGAATTCTGCAAAGCCGCTGATACCGTCTGAGTCCATAGACTAACCTGTAAACACAGCTTTGAAAGAATACGCGCATTTGTCATTTGCTGTTTTAAAGGCGAAAGTATGAGGAAGATTTTATGTAATATTAGAAGTTTAGGGTAATCTCTTACTATCCTAAAACCTGCATGAAAGAAATCTGGATTGACTATTAAATATTTGTTCATATCAGCTAATAAATGTATTTTAAAAGACATATGCAAATGTGACACACCAGGATGGGGTCATTTAAATTCACAAAACAATTTATTTTATCAGCATATTAGCAAAGTCCCATTAAATTTCCTAATACATCGAAGAATCTATAGTTCTTCGTGCATTTAAATATTTAATTTGCATTTAATTTGCCCTTACAATATTTTCAATTTACTGGATTCTAAGTCAATTTTTGTCTACTATTGATTCTAGGATCATAGATCCTCTTCCTGGAACTGTTGTGATAATTACAGGTACTTTATTTTTTTTAACTTGAATAGGTGCTATCCTACCACTTCACTGAAACAATGGTAACTGGTATATCTGAACAGAATTACAATCACATTGCAGTCTTCCACTAGGTGGTGACGTGAGATATGAAACAATCTTTACCACGAGCTTTCACATCACAGATCTTACACAACTGATAAAAAAAAAAGAGGTCTGGGGGGAAAACAACTGAAAACTAACTAGCAACCTCCAACGTAAAGTGCTTCTCTTAAAAGGTTAATGTAGTTTGCTGCGCGCAATTATAATTATGTTAATCACGTGGAAGAATATAGTTGTGCTTCCTATGTCCATCTACTAACTGCTTGTCTTGGTGAGGCAAGCATCAGGCAGTCCAGTGCACAAGATGGGGGGGGCACCCTTGATGGGATGCCAGTATAACCCAAGGCACCTACACACACTCACACACAAGAATCATGCAGTTGTATTGCAACATATTTTTAGTAGAAAAATATAACGTGAGGGGCGACATGGTGGTGCAGTGGTTAGCACTGTTGTCTCACACCTCTGGGACCCGGGTTCGAGTCTCTGCCTGGACTACATGTGTGCGGAGTTTGCATGTTCTCCCTGTGTCGTCGTGGGGTTTCCTCCAGGTACTCCAATTTCCCCCCACAGTCCAAAGACATGCTGAGGCTAAATGGAGTTAATAAATTGTGTACATGTGTGAGTGAATGGTGTGAGTGTGCCCTGCGATGGGCTAGTTGTTCCCTGCCTTGTGCCCATTGCTTCCGGGATAGGCTCCGGACCCCCCGCAACCGAATAGGATAAAGCGGGTTGGAGAATGAATGAAATATAATGTGGTGCACAGCTGTGCAAGATTGTGAATGTATTTTACTAGCTGGTAGAATTACACATTTAGAGTAGTCATTGAAGCTCAGATGTGTCTGTTTGTATGCATTTCACATGACCTAAGTACAAATAGATCTTAGACTATATATGGTGTATATGTGCAAACTATGTGAATATAGCTAAGGTATGAATGTGGAATCACAGCACCATGGTGGCTCAGTGTGTAGTGCTTAAGCCTCCCATTTATTGGGCTGGAGTCCTAGGGCTGTGAAATTTCTGCTGTGCTTGTCCATCCTCCTACAGTCTAAAATGACAAGCTGATCTTCTCAGTGTTTGTGTTTGCCTTGTGATGGACTGGTATCCCATACAGGATGTTCCCCTGTTCCCTGGGATAAGTTCCAGGTTTATTTTTACCTTGTGGTGAATTAGTGGCTATGGTTGATGGAAATAAAAGTTTTATTTTCCTTTAATTTTCATTTTTAATCTGTCCAGCTTAGAGTTTCCACAAATATCCTCCTTGGTCAAAACAACCCATTGTACATTTATAATTACCCAGCTAGATCAGCCTGGATAAACATCACAATTTTTATATTCTAGACAACTTTAAAATTATGCGCAGTCCTAGAAATCTCTCACAAAATTACCAATGTCTTTCTTACTTAGAAACAAATAACACCTCATCAAAACACACAGAAATTATTGATTTATGTACCATTTGTAACTGAGAATGAAAGTGTAGTTAATAGAAATATTAACTAGCCACATACCTTGGCTTAGGTCACACTAATAATGTCAAAATGGCTTTGGCTGTCAAATACAATGATTAATCTTTATTTTGAATTATCTTGAACTAACAGAATGAAACAGTTTTCAAATGGCAGGATAGAAGGGCATCTAAAACCAACTCCAACCAAAAATGTAAATAAGCAAAAAAAAAATGAATGTCAAATTTTCAACTTATGAAATAAAAAATGTTAAAATACTGACACCATTTATTTCAGCAACCCTTCTGACATGTATAAAGGCATTTTGATATTTTACTTCAGCATCACATTAGTTCTTGCAGATGAACATAAATAGTGTGCTGTGCTAAGTGGGAAATAAATACAGGTGATGCTAAGTTTGATTAAGTGAAGATGAAAACATAGAAATGAAAGGTAGCTAAACTTAGCATAATACAAATGTGAAATTATTTCAGATTTTGTATAAATAATGGAACAATTAAGCTAGGACAAAGGTGATGGAAAGACATGATTTATTGTATATCGTAAGACGTCAACATCTCTAAACAGACTCTCGTCATTCCCTGTTCCCTCTTCCCTTGATTTCCAGCAGCCGTTCCTGGAGGTGAAAGTACTGGAGACAACCAAGCGATCACGAAGGAACCTGGGTTTGGACTGTGATGAGCACTCTACGGAGTCCCGTTGCTGTCGCTACCCATTGACAGTGGATTTTGAAGCCTTTGGCTGGGACTGGATCATTGCACCCAAAAGGTACAAAGCCAACTACTGTTCAGGTCAGTGCGAGTATATGTTTATGCAGAAGTATCCACATACCCACTTGGTGCAACATGCTAATCCCCGTGGTTCGGCTGGCCCTTGCTGCACTCCTACAAAGATGTCACCCATCAACATGCTCTACTTTAATGACAAGCAACAAATTATCCATGGCAAGATCCCTGGAATGGTGGTGGACCGTTGTGGTTGTTCTTAGACTCTATCAAATACCCTCAACCTAACATGACTGAGCTCTCCTGAACACCAAACGTAATTCTTGCTCCACCCCAAGCATCCAATGGACGCCCACCTCCCTGTCCCCATGTGCCTCGGAAAGAGATGCTAAGTACAAATACAGCAAAGGAAGATTGTTTTAGATAGATGTTTTAGTTAAACTGGAAAAATAAGAACGGCAAAATAAAAAGTAAAGGCAGGACTTGTGAGATAAATTTACCGAAGACTGCAAAGGGTGTGTCTTGGAGCAGCTGGAACACAAAGCTACATCATCGTTTGTTTGGTGTTTGTAGATTTCTGAGGGTTTTCATTCAGACGAATTATCAGGTTCTCAAGCATATCTTGTGACATCCTAGGCCCTGCCTCTGGTAATGAGACCACATATATCCCAAAACATTAAGTGGGTTTCATGCATTTTAATCTTCAATGCATATATGTCATGCAGAAATAATGTTTTTTTTCTGTAGAAAGGGGCTACACAGCGTGATTGTGTATGAAATCTGTGAACTATTCAGTATATATGAAGTGACAAAAAGATAAGGCACTCAAATGTTTTAAGAATTTTTCCAAAATGTTTCAGAATAATTTAGTAAACCACACAAAACTAGTCTAGACTTCTTTGATGCTTCTTTCGACCTTTAATTGCTTTAAAACACATTTAATTACTATATTTACAGAAACTTAAGGGTTCAAAAGATTCAAAGACAGTTCTTCTGCTCCCCCCCTCCAAATGTGATGCAGGTTACACCTCAGTGTGAAATTCTTGGGAATCCAAGTACCCTTTCACTACTACTTTGATCTCCTTTTACTTGTAATCTTGTAAAAGACAAAAAAGAAGAAGAAAGAAAGAAAAATTTATTTCACTACCTTTAAAAGTCAATGGAAAAGGGTGGTCAGTGTAGCTTCTTTCAGTATACAGCAGTAGCTGAAGAAACCCTTTATCAGTTTAAATAAATCAGCCATAGCTGAATTTCCTCAAATAGTGGGGCAGTGGCACTAATAAATATTGAAAAAATATCTAAAACTCATTCCAAACTCAGAATATACCTGAAGATGAAGTCATGTTTACCGTATTATGCTATTTGCAAATTATTACAGTGTTGGCTATGGATTTTCGGGGTAACCAGTCATTAATCCATATCATGCCAGTCCAAACAAGCAGGCACCTACAGAAGCCATGATAAGCCGAGTCCTGTGCTCTACGTTCTAGTAATGAAGCGCTTTAATTACCATACCATTGCCCCAATTGCACTCTGTTTGGACAAGGGTCCAGCTAATGCATTTATAAAATAAATCATGATTTATTGAAGGGCTTCTAAACAAAAATGGTTATAGGCATACTTTCGATCTGTTTGTTAGGCTAAATACTATTAAAATAACTAGTTAAAAATTAGGTTTAAAGATTTTAAGGTGCTAGATTCAAACTGCTGGGAGCTGGAGTGGTGTTCACATAGAAGTGTTGGAATGTAGCATGTGGATGAGCAACATAAGAGGCAATCTGAGCACATAAAACGTAGTGGTGGACTTTCCTCCAAAGTTTCAGAGAATATACAAAATACTTTATATATTTTAATTGTTCAGGATATATATGGGCATGCAAATAGTACTGATTTACATTTTTCCCTGCCCCACGTCCAGCGTATTAGCCAGCCTCACTGTGATAATTGAAAAATTGCCTCTCTGACTGCAAGACATTTAATGCATGTCCATAGTCTTTCTTCTAGCAGAACTACCATCACCAAAACAATAACAAAAACCTTTTTAAATAACATTATACTACATTTCAAGAGTCAAAAAAAAACTGGCAGTGGTGCAGGGAATCTTATATATCAATAATATTTGGCAGAAAAACCTGATTGTTATACTCATAAGCAAAGGGAGAGAGTTATTTAATTTTGGATTAAATTGGAAATACTGTCAATGATGTTGATATGAATATAATTTCACAGTGATTTTTATTGAAAAAAAATATATTGAAAAACATTTTAAAGTCCTGGCCCATAAGGTATGGTGAATATTGGAATTGCTTGAAAAACTTAAGATTAAAAAGCAGAAGTCTGTCTCCTGGATGTCCGAGCGGAGACATCCCTTGTTGGAAACGAAAGCACTATGCTGTTGGATAAAGGAAGAGCCTTTAGACATATATATATATTAAAAAATCTCTTGGGGAATAAAATCCTCTCTAGGCACTCTACCTTTCCAACAATAAATTTTGCACTATGGGAAGTTAAAGATATGAGGAGTCGTGTTGTTTTGTGTTTGACCTGATTGAGTACAAGATCTTTACTATGGATTTTAAGTGAAGAAAAAGAAACTGTCAAAGCTTCTGACAACACACAGTGTGGAAAATCTAGTGAGTACATTTCCTCTTTTGTTACTGTCATACCTTTCTCCCATTCATCTGAAGCGGAAACCTGATATTTCCCCCTAATTTTAATTGCAAAACATACCAACTGCAACACCTGAAGATGCAAATGCTTGGATGAACAGGTCCGTTAGATGGATTCTTACACTTATGCTCAAGTCATATATCTGAACTGAGGAATACAGAATAATAGAAAAATGCCTACTTGATTTTTTTTCACGTGAGTGTGAGTTGCAGCGATGAAAGGAAGGAACATGTCTTGATCATCACATGCACATCACATACAACACAGGTGTTGTCAGCCAAAGTGTGGGTATGATGTGTGCTGTAACTCAAGGAAAAACTGTCAAATGCCAATTGCTGACCCACTACACGGAAAAAGGGCTGTAGACATTTATCTGAAATAAATTATGGGCTAAACATTGTTTGACAAAAATATAATAAAAATACATTTTTATTAATATCTACCTCACAAAATAATTCTCAATCCTTGCCCCAATAAATTTGAGTAAAGTTTTAATTGTGTGTGAATGTGTCCTGCTGTGGCCATTCACAAGTGGTTTTATTCAAAATTTCAATCAAATTAATGGGTCATTTTGCTCTCAGGTTCATAAAAGGAAAGGACAATACAATGAAAGATTATTCTGAAAGGACTACTGAACTTAATACCTTAAAATATTACTAAATGCAACAACATGTTGTACCCAGGATCATTTATAAACACTGGTAATGTAATTCATAAAACTGCATATTTTGAGACTTGTTTAAATGTATAATTGTATGTATGAGAGTGTTTTCATATATATGAGAAAAGTAACATCTGTGTAAATAGAACCCACAACATACAAAGCTCAGACAGGTTTTCCGCTTCTGTTTCTTCCCCTTTGTTCCTTTTATTCCTTCCATGTTGTGCAGATAAAATTCATTCCATGTGGTAGTATGATGGTTGTGTACCTGTATTTTTTTCTATTTTGTTGCTTGTTCAGCCTTTTCCTTTTGTACAATAAATCATTTATTTAGCCTAAACAAAGTATGGTGCTGTTTTCTTTTTCACAGTTATTTTTTTTTGTCTCTCAGAAGGCAAAAATTGGTATCTCCCAACACTCTTTTTGAGTGAAGTTAGCCAATCACAGCCAGTGGGTAGTGGCATCCAGAGGTTTGGAGTAGGGGACAGGAAACAGATTAATTCCGGAGGCTAATTGGTGGAAGAGAGTTTCAGGCCTGAGCTGAAAGGTTTCGTGCTAAGCACCCATTGTTTGGATCACGTATGGGATGTAGCATGACCCAATTAATGTGCCACCTGATAGGAGGGCCTCTCATCAACCTAATTTAGCGAATCAATGGAAGACAAATGAGTCTGGAGACAGAGCTCTTTACTAATGCAAATGAACTAAGACCACCCACCACAGTTTAGAGAAGCCTGATGCCAACTATGACATAAATGAGAAAAAAAAACCTTGTGGCCCCACAACAGCCAAATGAACACAGACATGTCTCTAAGTTGCCTGTAGTGAGTGACTGTGTGGGTCGCTGTGTGTGTATGTGCCCTGCAATGGACTTTCCTCCTGGGTGCACCCCTGCTGCGTGCCCTAAGCCGCCTGGAATAGGCCCCTCGCCCCTTGCGATTGCAGGCTGGATGGATGGATGAGTGGATGTACACATAACAGCTCACTCTCCTGTTTTGCACCCAGTCTCAAATAAATACATGTATAAATAAAACACAAACACATTTTATGCCAATCTGTCATTAAATACTTCTGATACTATCTGCAGATGTTCTGCCGATCCATCCTTTTTTACGAAGAATAATGTCCAAGATAGATAGTAAAACAAGGGAATTTATCATTTTAAACCTGTTTCAAAGTCAGACTCTGGAAGAATTTTTTCCTGCTACAATTATCAATATGTTTCTATGAACTATGTATACTTGGTTAGCGGCTTGATGCTAAAATACGCCAAACATCACCGGCTGCTTCAAACTTGCCCACACTTGATAGCAGCTGATAACTTCACCGCCCTGCTTTCTCAGTAGCTCATGGAAGGTTTGGCATCCTTGCACAAATCTAGGAAACCAACAAAAATGTTGAGGTTCCCTTTCTTAGAAGTGAATAAACAGACTTTAAAATGCTTTCATATTTATATGCTAAACCATCTGTTAGGGTGGATAAAAGAGAAAAAGACCTATGATACCCATAATGCATCACTGTATTCTGTGCTACATTGGAGACATCCAAATTGCCATTTTTTAAAATTTAATGCATTTAAGCTTTTGGGGGCATAAAATAAAACTAGTAAATGCCATAGCAATGATATCATTAAAAAATGCTGAACAAACAATGTTAGTTTTAGGAGATTTGCTTTGTGTTAACTGTGAATAGCATTAATCCATAACTGACTCTTTACTTGTGACTAGGGATGAAACAGATACTGGTTTGACGATAAAATTCCTGATTGATGTTTCCCATTCGAATTATCATTAAAACTGTGACTGATTACTGCACTTTGAAGAACACACGCTCAGCATTTTACAGCATCATCCAAAGTGAGCAACAGTATCCCAAACGCAGGTACACAGGTGCAGCATGTAACCTGGGTTTGCTTAGTGTCAGTGACACCATGGAGGAAGGCAGCGCTCCGGAGATTTTTATATGTTAATGTGCATCCGATATGGTTTTCATATGTTTACATAAAATATTGCCTTTGTTATTATCTTATTGTTTATGCAAACAAAAAGCGCATATTGCTGCTGATTTTATTTGTAGATTTCATTATAAAACTTGAAATTCTTTGCATGTCAGTACTTGTTGAACATTTTCAGCATATTTTAACAATACTGTGATAATACTGATTACCATGATAATTTTGATTACTATAATCGTGATATTAAATTTTCATACTGTTCCATCTCTACATCACATCTGACATCACAGCTTCTTTCTCTCTCTTCTGCTTGTACTATGAATCACTGAAGGGTCATTCTCTACTGAAGTGCCACAAAAATCTCGTCCATTTCTAGGTTCGCTGTGCTGTTCCTGTCTGGATAGATAATAGAATATGGTGATTTATTTTACCTTGTTTATTTTTTTCTGCAAAATCATAAACAAAAGACATCAAATCTCTTATGGGCCAAAGTCTCTTATTCATACACTTAAAATATGCTTATGTCACACCTTACTTGACTAGCCATTTATGTATTATATTTAGCTAAGAGAACCTAATATTTTAAAGGTTTAAAGTATTGTATAGTGTAATTTGTTTTTCATGGATTCCTTCTTGCTGTAGACATTCTATTTAGTTGTATTGGTTCTGAAATATATCTTCCTTCAATATTTTGGACTGTATTGAACAATTTTGACATTACACTCACTGCACTGTTGGAAATGTAAGTTTCACTGCAACTCAATGAAAATAATGTTATGTTAAATTTAATTATTTTTTGTTTTAAGGTGATGAACCAGCTGGGATAATATGTCTAAGGTAACAATATTATAGTTCAGGTAATTCACATCTCTATATGCTCTAATAGTCTAATAAACATTGTTCTATGGAGGTGTGCAGCATTACCATATGTAAGCTAAAGAGTTTATACTCATTGGAAAGTCCGATGCATACTTTAAAATGTTTGATACAAAGGATTTAAATATATTCCATTCAGAAATCTGGTCATTCCAATCTATTAGATGAACACATGAGGATTTGAAAATTTAATAATATTACTTTTATTATTCCACCATGATAAGTTTCTATTGTATCTACATTTTTTTTATTTATATAAAAGGGTGAAAATTGTGTATTTCAGACATTTTTAATCCTTCAGGTTTTCCTCATTTGCCTATAACCTAACCAGAAACATATATGTTTGAAAAATATGAAATGAATGAATATGTTTAAAACATTTAATACCATATGATTGTGATTTCCTCATTCATTCATGTATTCTTTCTTTTTCCATACTGCCTATCCGGTCATAGTGAGCCTGAAGTCTATTTGAAGGACAGGGCGTGAGCCAAGGGTTACCCTGAGTGGGATGCCAGTACACTGTGGGTCTAATAGCAGTACCTTCACACAAAAAGCTTACAAAAACGGACCACTTTTTGCTCTTGCTTTAAATTCAGTTTTCAAATAAAGCTTCATGACACTTCCTCAGCCTTGATCCATTGTCCCACTTATTACCCTTCTATTTTTTCAAAAATAAAGTAAAATAAGCATTCGCTGCGTTGCCTTTTCACTTATATCTGTTTTACATCAAATTCTCTCAGGCTAAACTGCTTTTGACCTATAATTATCAGTCTTTTGACTAAAGTCATAAGTTAAATAAAATATCACGAAAAAATGCAGAAATATGTATAACTACTGCATTTTCCCCTTCTTGATGTTTTATTATTATCAACATACTCACAAAGGACAATAAAACATTGTTGATTTCTTAGACCACACACACTGAGCACAACTTCCAGACATCGTTGCAGGAAGAAGCACACCTTCAGCCTTCCAACCACACCTCCAACTTAACAATACTGCTGTATGAAAGGGACAAAGCTATGCACTGGACAGACAACAAAGTTTATTTGAGGACACGAGCTGTTCCCCACCACACTGAGTTCTGGCAAGAGATTGGCAACATGAACAAACTGACAGATTACAGGTCACTGGTCACACTTCCAATAACATGACCCTCCTGACTTCATCCTCAGCACCCACCTTCCAAGTGCTGGGGTCAGAAATATGGACACCAAACAAGCTGTAACTGTTAATATTTTATCTATTTAGTCTTCGATTTCTTGCTTTTCTTCTCCTTTTTAATTTATGCCTATATTCTTGTCGCTATTTATAGCAGCCTTGAGTTTAGCAGTAAGCTAGTAGTAAAATACATAATGAAATCAACCAAATCAAAAACATAAACACTGAAGCACACAGTGCTACTAAAAACATCTGAACGTTTGATTCCATAAAAGACAACAGGTGGACAAAACCATATAATGAAGTCATGTTAGCAAGGAAAAAAACGGAAGAGAGTAAAGTTAGAAAATCACAAATCACAATATACAACAGGAGGACCTGCTTTCGGCACCTAAGTCTGAATAACTTCTAGGAATAACATGGCAAAACTACCAATGCTTTATTTTTTCAAATGCAAAAGATACAGAAAGGCAGTTTTGGACACAGATGCAGTTTTATAGCATAGCAAGTAAAAGGCTGCCTTTCTTAAGCCATGCAGTGACTGAAAAGCGCTGTGGGCCTCCATAGTTCACATGGCAAATTCTCAAAGAACAGCAGGGGCGATCCCCATGTCCTGCACTGAGCTGCTGCCAGTGTTGATACAGTGCTGGCCAATCTGATTCTGAATGTCAGGCCGGCAATCCCTGGAGATCATCGAGTTCGTTTTTCTGCCTTCAGTTGTTTTTCTATCATGTTTTCATTTCCCTAGAAAAATATTCCATCAAATCTAGGGCCTCACTGAAAGCCGGAGTTAATCTTATAGGCCTCTATTCATAAAGCCATTTTGGAACAGTTTGAATTAATAACAGTTATTTAAAACTAATGACAGATCAGTGAATTGGTATTGTAATATTGATTAACAGCTAAATCAATGGTGTTTTAGCATACTGAAAACCTTTTAAAACATACATTTGAATAAAGATTTATTTTCAAGCAGAATATAAAAAAATATAATTATCAGAAAAAAAACATCACAAAAAGCGTGTTAACTGAAAGAATGACCACTGTTTTCCCTAGAAAAGGAGGAAGCATACACCCTACTGTTAGACTTGTAGATTTCTAATTTTCTAATTTTATTTGGTACCAAGTAAAGCCATCTCTTCTTCTTTAGAGTTAAAAAGCAAGCAGGCAGAAGAAAGAAGACACAAATCCTATAACATGAGGGGTTTAATATCAGATTAATTTGAACTTGGAATCACAAGCTTAAGCATCCAAAAAAATTATGTATGTATGGCATTGTTGGCGTGAAAGGCATTGAATAATTTGGCACCTATTATGTTGGATATATATATGCAAGGCAATGAATGACAGCAATTCACATGTTCATTGGATGCTAACAAAATAATCTGGCTCAATGCTTTCCTGCGATTTACATTATAGTTGCAAGAAGTAATACAAAAGGGACCATTAATAGTCTTTATTAGGTATGGACAGTGGGACAGACGTAGGACACTGTTCAGATGCATCAGGGGAATTCATCAGTAACGCCCCACTCAAATTAGAAATTTTTAGAAGAAAGTGATTTAGGTTCTGGCAAAAGCACGGGACAAAATATAAGAGACAGTGCCTTCTGGGATAACAAGCAGTGTAACACAATACAAAGGGCAGTGTAGTCACAACAGCGACTGAATGGGTCCAGGTGGCTCAGGCCTTTTTCAATAAATGGGTACATTAGTGAGATAAAAGGAGAAAGCTTGTCTTGAAAAGCACAAGTCAGAGAGTATAGAACTTGCACTATGATTATTTTTAAAATGATTTTCCTGGCAGTTTCACTGTTCAAATGAAGAACATGCATTCAAATCTAAAATTTATTTTATGAATAACAAACATTTGTCAGGCACATGTTAAAAAGCGTTTTAATCATCATCACTTGACTTTGGTTATCAGAACTTGAGATAAAGATTTGTATAATCCTTTGAAACGCACAAATGTTACTGTATATCATCAGTATTTTGCTAGTAAAACAACACAGAATATTGATTTAAATGTACAATGTGTCAGTTAATTTCAATCAATTTCTGAAATGTATAAAATGCTGAGAGAAGCACTTCTTGACACTGAAGATGATAACCCAAAAAAGTCACTGGAGAAGATGTTGAATGTTGCAATGATTGAGAAGTGTTTCTCAATCAGTCGACAGCTTTTACTGTGAATCTGTGTCATGACTTACCGAACTGAAAGGAATAATGAGAGCCCTGAATCCATATTGATGGTTAATGTTATCTATTCATAAAAAATTACTGATACAGTTATTCCTTCTTGAAAGACATAGCCTAACATGGGATATATTTTGATTTTTGAATTATGCAATATGTAAAACTGTTTGAATCAATTATTTAATTATATGGTGCATTCAATATTGTTTATTTAACTGTCACAGCATCTTGATAATTTTATCATTAATAATGGTCAACCAGCTCAATCAATTCCAGTTCGCCACCTGTGGAAAACCAGTATTACAGGATTATTAAAATTATTTAGAAAAATCATAGTTATAATGTAGTCAATGTACGAGATAGATAACTAAGAAAGGTCAAATATGAAAGACACAATCAGCAAACCAAAGTCTTTTACCCGCCTTCTCGCATTAGGGGATAATTTCCAGCGCGCTGCCTTTCTGACAAACGTCGTTTCTGCAGACAGATCTGCGA
>JAODKF010000096.1:2043423-2072178 GCA_026779585.1 Mormyrus proboscirostris
GTTAGTATATATATATATATATATATATATATATATGTATAAATATATATAAATAGTTTGTGATCATCAACATTTTACAATTCTTAAAATTATTAGTTCTTCACAGAGTCCATCCACCCATTATCAATAACCTCTTATAGAATTAGTCACTACAATCTGAAGCCGATCCACAGATGCACAGGGCATGAGGCAGGTCTCACTCGGACTGGATGCCAGTCCATCTCAGGGCAGTAGTTCATACAATCAGGCAATTAAGGAAAAAAACCTGAAAACTTCTGCTGGAGTAGTAGAAGGCAACCAAAAAAATTACTGCGGAACAGGAAAAGAACATTAAAACATGCCAAAACACAGGCCTCAGACACTGAGCTGGACCAGGAACGTAACCCCAGAGCTGGTTTGACTGAGATGAATGAGCACCAAATTAATAAATACTAATACTGAGTCCAACAGTTGTGACAACATGGAAAAAGTAAAATAATAAAATGCTTGCGCATTTCATTCAAGTTAATTGTGCAATTAATTGTGGGTATCTTACACTGAGAAGGCATTTTAATGCATTTTAATTTGTTAAATGAGTGAGCAGTGCCAATATAATACTGAAAGAATATGTGGGTTGGAAGTGACATTAAATTAGACATTAGACAAAAACATGCTGATGACAAAGAAATTAATTTTATGCATTACAAATCAGTTCAAGGTAAAGCAGAGAAATTACTTCAATTAGTAAAACCTTTACTAAAAAACACAAAAACCCTAATTTACCCCCACTTTTCAAAACACTACACAGCTAGTCTGTGATTTCAATTGGGAAAATCAGTTTTCAATTGACCTGAAAGCACAACTGCAGATTGTCAAAACTAATCTTGCCATTACGGAGAACAAATTCAACCTTAAAGATCAAAGGTTAAAGGTCGCAAATTCTGACAGAAAAAAATGAACCCTGAATGCAACTCATTTTACGCATTACCAGCATTAAAATTATCCCTAAGTTGTTTTACCATGTATTGCATATTCTGGAGAAATGAAGACAGGATATGATTAAGATTTTCAAGTTTAATAGGATTGGATTGCAAGCTCCTGGATGATTACCCTTCCAATAAAGAGCAGGCCCCTGCCTCATTCTCCAGCTCCTATGCACCCCCCACCCCCATGCCCCTAAGGGAGGAGGTCTGCTGCCTTGCAGCTCCACTAAATCAACATTGTTATAATGATGTGTCACACTTGACCCCCAGCAGCCCCAGCCCCTCACGTGGGTGTCAAACCCACAATGAGCGGCCCTCCATCTTTAACGCCTGGCTGACACATTTTGATTCATGGGATCGCCTGGGCCCCGTCAGAGCAAAATTACCCCTATCAAAATGCCAGTATCTACACATTCATCAACTCCACCTCTGGCCCCCAGCAACACTCCTCCTCATTCAAAATGTGTCACAGGCATTTAAAAATAGTGAATTACCCCCCCCCCAACCGGTCTCCAAAACCCCCTCAACCAAAGATCCTCAAAAAAAATCACTCTTTCACAGGCAATCTTTCCTTCCCTTATCACACAGTTATAACAAAAAGTTGGATCACCCAGGTGAGATCCAATTATGCCATTTTCTCTTCATACTGCCAGGTACTGTTCTCTGCAACAGCTTCAATGTGCTGAACAGCCTTAGTCAAATCTTTTTAAGCTTGAGTAGTACGAGCTTTGGTCCTAAAATAAAAATAGCAACAGCTAAAATCCATCTGTAAAACATTACTGCAACATAAATAATTACTGCGCCTATCCTACATATCAGTGACAGATAGAAACTATGTATCTTATTTTTCAAGCTGACATTGTAAATAACAGAATAAGAAAACATTTTATCCTGACTAACGGTCTTAAGTATACCACACTGCACATATCTGAACTGTCTAAACAACTGCCAATTTACTATGGAAAAATATTACCATTGAAAACTATGACCATTAAAAAAAGTATGTTACTGCTACAAGTTCAACGACGCTTAAAAAATATATACAGGATACTGCCAACAGAGTACTGCTAGTATACTATATACAGGATACTGCTAGTATGATAAACTCTAATTTTGCTTATGGGAACTATTAAGCCTTTAAAGTTGTAAGAGGTGCTTCATTAACAATTGTGCGTAAACCCTTAACCAGATGGACCATCACAGAAAACAGGAACAGAAATACTTCCCTTAAAAATGTCAGAATTGTAAAAAAAAATGATTAAAGATAAAATAAGACAACACAAAAAATGCGTAGTTGAGTGAATGATCTTGACAGCCGGTGTTTAACTTCCCTGGTTGTGTTCCAGTCTTTGAGAAGCTCAGTACCTTGCTTGGTTCATGTCATTAAATAGCAGTGATGAGACATTGTTTCATTAAGACCCTTTAAGTGGCAAATACACAGCTAAGGTCTTTTTTTTTATAACACAGTGGCACAAAAAATGGCAAAAAAACTACAACATTAACACCAAGTAAATGTTCAGACATAAGACTAATTTATTTGGATGATAGGGAAAAATAACACATAAATAATACTCTCTCTCTCTATCTATCTATCTATCTATCTATCTATCTATATATATATATATATATATACACACACACACACACACACACACACACGCATAATATGTGTTTGTGTGTATATATGTATGTAAATAACCTATGTTGAAAAAACTTATATTGCTGTCTCCTCTCCCATATCCTCTCCCATATCCACCCTCCTCCTCATTCCAACCACCAGCTGCAAGAAAGCTCTACCAATAATGGTTTCTTAATTAGTCATTTAAACAATCACATCAGTACAAGCTGCCATCCCCAGAAGCTGTCAGATTCACGGGCAGGTCAGTGGCCCAGGTCCCTCCTTGTCCCCTGGGGCCCCCTCATTAGGCAGCCTCCTCTCTGGGACAGCAGTATTGCAAGGTGTGGTAATGAGGGACATGCCATAATGAAGCCCACGAGGAAATGAGATTTGGATTTGAAAAGGGTGGAAAAGAAGCCTGGGGGAAACCCTAACCGTGCATAACGAAGAAATTCAAATGCTCAAAATTGTAATTACATAATTTTTAAGAAACCTCTACTGTACTAGGGGGTCGGGTCACGTTACAAACAAACCACAACTTTCTCTTGAGTAAATGCAGTACTACTGTCAGTATCACTCCATATTTTTTATTTAAACATTGCATGTAGCAAATGCATTATTAACAAAACATATGAAATTGCCAAAATTTATAATATTTATAATATATTATTATAATATTTGTAATCTAACAATACATGCTCAGTTATCTACATGTAGTTTAGTATTACTGCTGTTCTCAATACTGAATACTGAAGATTTGAATCTTCGACGATTAATAAATGTAGTTTGCTAAAGCAAACCACTTTTAAAATTAGAACATATCATACAAATATTTTAACTATTATAAAATAAAAACTAACTGTTGCATGACACTCAGCACAGGTTATTTGAACTTCAGAAAAATGAACAAATGTAGTCAACAAAATACCTTTACACGTGTCAAAATCCATATTAAACAAGCATTAAATATTAAAATGTACAAGGAAGTATAGATGAATTTAAAGGATTTACCGCCTGCACCACATGTAAGCTTTATCTTGGAAACCTAATATGAAAATATTACCCTAAAAGTGTCAATGTTTAAAATTTCAGGAAGACCTGAAATTACTGAAATAAACACCGAACTCCATACTCATTAGTAGCATTTTGATGTCGACACTTTAGTGGCACTACGTTTGAATTCTGGTCCTTAGGGGATTGTTTTATTATGTGTGAGTGACCCTGGCCTAAACTCCAGCTGCATAAAGGCACCGTCTCAATAAACCCTCACTGATTACAAGAGTGCAACAGCCAAATAAAAGAACCAAATTATTGTGCAGGGGTTATTTATTCCGAGCTGGCAAAAATCAATGCAATGAGCCCAAACCCTCATATCTCACATGGAAAAACTAGAAAAAGTTGGGAACGTTTATAGTGTGGGAGCTGAATTATCCCCCAACTGCACGTAGCCTAGATATCCAGTTAAAATGAACATGTATTAGCCAGAGATAACTTAATGAAATCCTCACCTACTCCTTCCCCATGCACACACATAACTACAAACCCAAAGGCCAACTCGACTTTGCAGTAACTCTTCTTATTTATAGTTAATGAAAAGTTATGTAAAACATGTTAACTATAAATGCAAAATCCTTGCAGGGCTCATAAATTGCTGAACTAATGTTGCTAAGATATTATAAGAATTAAGAAATAAAGCTGTTTTTATTACAATTTTCTCCTTTCAGGGTAGGTCTAGATGTCTGTATCAAGGCTTTTCATATGCTCATTGATAGCTAATGCCGGACAAGTAATACACTTTAAAACAAAGTTTAGCATAAAAACCACAACCTGCACTTCTGCTTACACTGGAAATAAACCCTATTTCAAACTAAAACTTAAACTGATAAATTCAATTCAGATGCTTCGCCAGTTGTGCCTCTTAAAAAAACCAATAGCATACATCTCTATCTTCTTTTTGGTATACTGAATTGGGTCCGTATCTGGTTGTCAGTAATGCAGAAGCTTGCTAATGCTCCTGCTGTAAAGTGGGTTAGCTGGCTGAACCCCAAACACAATGACATCATACAGAAGAGGGGAGAGGGGGTGGGAGAGGGTGAGAGTGAGAGAGGAAGAATAGCAAAGAAGTGCAAGTTGCATTCAATGCCTGGAACAAAAGAGATTTTTCTCACAGCAGGCAGAAATAAAACCAGATTGCTACCCAGAGGACAGCTCTTCAGTGTCACTGAGTTAACAAACTCCTGTTCTCACTCTTTTCTAACTTTTTAAATCTCTAACCATAAAACAAATATAATTTAAAATTCATTTACTTATATCAAGTAACGATGTTAAGCAAAATTAAAGAAAAGTTTAATATTATGATATCCAGTACTCCGTCAAAAAGCTGCAAGATCAACGATGAGATTTGATGTTTTCAGTAATTTAAAGATTTATTAAGCCATTATGTGATTTGTTACACTGTTGATGCCAGCAGGTAAAGTACCATACTCTGGTAAGACTTTAAATGTGAGGAAAACAAAAAGCAAAAGGAACAATCAAAAGAATTTTAAGCCTCAGTTATGAATATTTTCAACAAGGAAACATAAAGATACAAAATACTATATTTTATTATGAATTAGACCCTCTCACATCTGAAACAGCAAGTTTAAACAACTCAGGTTAACACTATTGCTATGGTCAATACCTCTTTAAAGACAAAAAGCAAAACTGGTTCTCAAGCTTAAAGAATAGTTGTGAGACAGTAGTTGGAACAGAAAGGAACAGAAGAGTGGGCAGGGTGCAGCAGCGCTTGCCTAACAATGGGGGAACAGGGTTAATACCTCACTGACACTCGAATGGACACAATCTGGGGAGTGAAGCAGTGCAGTTCTCATTGTGTAGAAGGAGCTCTTGATTTAGTTACAAAGCTGAAACAAGAGCCTTTCACTAGCAAACAATAGACTGCTTTTCTTGGGCTAATGCCGGACAAGTGAGAAGCAACTGTGTGTGTATGTACGCGAGTGTACGTGTGTATGTGTACATGGTTGCGTGTGTGTCCATCCTGCCCACCCCTTCCCTTCTCAAAAACAGAGTTAAAAGAACGATGAAATCATTAATTTGAGGAAGATTCTAATTTATCCAAAAACCTAACTTAATGCATTTCTTCTTGAGAATGTTAACACATTGAGTGCTTTTCTCCCAACCGCACTCCTGAACTATTGCAATACTTTATTTTGTCCCATTGAGATTCTTCTATTCAATGGCTTTCACATTTAACCAGCTCAATTGGAGTGAGACAGCACTTATTTGGAGGAAAGGAATGTAATGCTCCAGTGACACGACAATAATTAAATTCGAAAAAGGTTGCATTACTCCTACTGTGTCCGAATCCAAGAAGCATATGCACAGTGTTAGGGTAATCTGAAAAGAATTATATTCCGAGGATTGCAACAGTTCTAATATTAAAAAGCAACTAAACATTCCAATGGGACCCGTTTACTTCTTTAGAGGGGCACAGATACACACAAAACAATGAGGTCTGCTCCTGCCCTATAGCTTGCTCCAGCCTTGCCTAGCTGAAGTAGCACAAAAGCCCCGAGGTGTACCAGCTCATCTCTTGGGCCTATTCTTTTTGAATATCCTTCTCTGGGGGGTGGCCGGAGTGACAGTCCCTTCTCTGTAACAATTACCATGGCTGCCAGAACTATTCTCTGTCCTGTCACTACTGATTATCCCTGACCAGGGAGACCCGTTCAAGGACAATCCACTCTGGTGGAGGGTTTTAGGGGGGTTGGGGTATTGAGCAAAATCTGGTGTATACTAACCCCTGCGCTCTCTCATTCCCCCACACCCCTGATCTTCACACACATACACACAGTAGAAGTGTAACAGATTCAGCTCATGCTTTTAAAAAAATGGTTAGAGTGGCTGCAGTGGTGAAATCCATTGGTTAACATTGACCAGTTCTTGCATGTAACCTGTCAGTTCATTAAAGTTAACTGAAACACATTAAATATAATACTCTAGGTAATTGCTTTATTTAGTAACATCGAAGGGTGGCTCCATTAGAATATTATTAATTGTTCTTGAGAAGAACTAAAACCTTTACACGTCTAAAAAAATATCATTCTTAAATCCAAATTTAAAGCTTAAAATACTACAAAAAAGAAGCGACAAATTACATAGCATGTGTAATTGTGTATACTGTACATGGAACACAAGAATTTGCTTTGTGAAATAAATCACAGATACACTGGAGAAACACCAGATCCTGGACTACAGCTATGCCTATTTTGTAGTTGGTCAAGGATGAAGCTTCTGAAATAGAAGAGACATGGTCCTCTTTCCTCAAGTTACCCTCCTCTGCAAAAAGATGCCAAATGTAGGGGATGAAAGGGAGGGAACTGAACTTGTACTGTCATTACACAACAAGCATTGTAGCTTGCCTCCCCAGGAGCTTGGTGCTGGGCACTTCCGACTGCACACAAAGCATGCACTGAAAAGCCCTGCCGCGATAATTGAATTTGCTCCTCACTCTCTGCAGAGTCGTAACACCATTTACCGCCAACCAGGGGCTATTATACCAGCCCCCTGTGGCCAACAGTTTCCGTTGTGTTAAAAATAATAGTAAAAAAACAGGCAAGGTAAGATAGCGTGGCAGTCCATAAAAATAACAGTAAATATTGCATATGTTTGCAACAAACCCATTGAAATTCGATTAACTGAATACTACAGGAAACTCACACTTCTATATATGGACAACTGAATTTGGGGTGAAACAGGTATATAAAACATGAAGTGCTAGGCTTGTATTTGGATAAGGGTTCTGGGAAACATCTTAAATTATATTGTGTAGTTTTTCCACATAACATGAAATCCCATCCAAAATGATATAATGCATCTTCAGACAGACAAAAGAAAAAATGAAATTGAAGTCACCTGACCAGTAAAAGAATCATAATATAATATTAAAGGTTAGAGGTAACATTAAGGAAGGCATATTTGTGATTTTCTTGGCAGAAAAATCTGTATGGATATCACTTATTGTGATTAATTCCATGCTGCATTTCATTCAATTAATGATTGGAGCAATTATATTATTTTGGAAAAAAAATACAAAATTAGCTATTACTTTTGAAACACCCTAGTATTTGGTTAACATGTAAAAAATGGTACAAATGCTCACTTTCTAAATATCATCACTGATTTGATATGTAAAAGAAACTAAGTTTAAAAGAATATTATTTTATGTTAGGACATAAAACAATATTTTGCATAATATTTTATCCAAAAAAATTCTTAGAGGAAAGAAAAATTATTAATTGAATTTTAGTAACTTCCTGCAAGACCAGTAGAGCTAAACCTACATTATGAGGCCTACTATTGTTACAAATTTGGAACTGGTGAGCATTCTATACTCTTAAGCAGAAATCATGAAAAATCCATACATACAATTTGTGTAATACCAAGCTACAGTTCACTATATATCTTAAATGCAATTGACTATATAATTTAGTATACTTAAAATGTTGTTTTAAAACTATTCTTCATTAGTTTTTATTCATCTTATTATGGCTTTAACCAAACATTACTAAAATTGTAAACGATAACTTAGCTATTCTGGAAAGACCATATTAAAGTTTTGTTTTTAAAAAAGCATTTAATAAAAAGATCACATAAATAACTGCACTGTTAATAAATAACTGACTATTTTAAACTGTTCAAACCTTCTAATTGGTAAAAAATCTGTTCACAGGTAATGTCTAACAGCATAACAGTAATCTGGCGATTTTTTACAGAAAAAAGACAGTTATTCAATACATGACAGCTTTTCTCTAAAAATGATTTTCATTAACATATACATACCTTCTGTCTGAAAAATGCTGATTGCCTTTCTGAGGATTTTGTTTACCTATAAACTTAAAGCAATTCCACAGTTGAAATGGGTTTAAGATACGTACAAATACATTTCTATGCGAAATACTTAATATAAGACACTCCATTACTTAGTTTTTAATTATATGTTCCCCATTCTGCGTACCCTGTCATGATTTTCAGAATTAAAATTCATTCATTATGTGCAGCACATTCTGACAGCCAAAGACAAGTATATTTAAAGCAGATACATTTGTAAGTCTGCTTGACATAATATCCCTGATGAGGCAATATAAATTCCACTATTATACTTCAGTATCTGGATGGTCACCTTGTAGGTGAGACAGTCCATACATAACGAACACATGTCACTAGAAGGTGTTTCAGTCTTTTAAGCATACTTTGGATGCCTAGATGTAGACTTAGTCTACCATCTACTGGTCACATAAGACCCACCTCATCTGGTCACATAAAATCAGAATAAAATCAGCCCAGTGGAAAAACCAGTTTTAACAAAAAATAATATTAAGTTTGGCTATTTTATATAAAGACGTTATCTGTGACAACAGTAATTGTCATTTTAGTGTCGTGTATGTATTCATGCGTGTTGCCTAGGCCTTTTGGCTGTAATAGTTTAAAATGTTTTTCATTTTGAGGAATCAAAAATCAAATTTTTTATTGCATTTTAAAGAAATATACATTTATACACAACTATATTTTTGTACGATAATATTTGATTATTAAACTGCTATGAATTACTTGAGTTGTCATTTTGTTTCATATTATTTGTAAGGTACTTAAATTAATAGTACTTAAATGTCTCTTAAAGCAATGTACTAAATTGGCCCAGCAATTATTACCTGAAAACCGTTTCAGCATTATAACCAAATATTGATGTGCATGTTACCTTTATTTGATGATGTGTGTATTAGCATTGATTAAGCACAACTATTTCAGAGCATCCTGATGAACATATTTTTGAAAAACAAAATATGTATGGTACAAATAATAGACTCTACTACAGGACTTTTCTATAGATTTCCAAATTATACAAAAAATACATGCATGCACTTGGAATATCTCAACACACAGTAATACATATTAAAGCTAACTTCATTGCTTTTTCTATTTCTAATGGATATCTATAGACAATATAGCTTAATACATCTATTGCATATATTCTAGGCTTAAGTGCTACCTACGGTGACCGTATTTTGCTTTGCAAAAAAGGACACAAACAGAAGCACCTAAAAATCATAAAGATGCACACATAAAGTATTCTGACTGTAGAAAGCAGATGTCAACATGAAACAAAGCGAAATCCCGTACATGTGACATTTTAAGTCACAAAAGGATAAGTCAGAGATAAATTGAACGTATAGTCATCCTAGGTTGTGCCCAAATTCAGGGGCCGCATCCTTCGAAGGACGCGGTCTACGAAGGTGTAGCCTTTGTAAGCTGCATTCTTCGAAGGTCGGACACACAGCGTTGCCAAACGTCACCAGCTGTTCCCGCCCTTACCCTTGAGTCACGAACCGTCGCTCCTATCGCCTAGCGAGGACACACCCACTTTAGTCCCGCGCAATGAATCTTGGGATACGTTGGAATGCGAGGGCTTCATCAGGCGCATACTCCGCAGAGCAGGACCTTTCGAAATGGGACAGCCTTATCGTATTGCTGTAATGCATTCGGACCTTTGTAGGCTGTGTCCTTCGAAGTTTCGCGCAAGGAATCTTGGGATCTTGGCAAAATAATTAATTTCTAGGCTGCATTTGAAGGAACCTTCAAAATAATACGACCTTGTCCCGCTGCTGTGACACATCGAATACAGCCTTAGAAGGATACTGCTCCTGAATTCTGACAATGCCCTAGTTTCGCTTTCACACGGATATTTTTTATCTTCTACACGAAACAGCTTAGCATTTATGCTGGGATAGACTTCGTCCCATTCGACACACAACCAAGCGTGCTGAGATACCACACACTGTGGTGACGTTTTTAGAAGTAAATAATAAAGCATACTTTAAAAGCGCACAAGTGTATATAAAGGGCCCTTGAATTCGAATACAACCACTTTTTAGTATTTGCCCTAAGCGAATGAACATTAGGAAATTGTTTCAAAGTAGGACAAATGCGACAGAGCCTCGCTTGCCATTTCCTAACACTCAGTTTCCCAATAATCCGCGGGGCTAAAGAACGCCGGTTAAGGCGGAGAAATGCTGACTAGAAGTTGCATGAAGCCAACTAGCGGTGACACTTGGGAGTACCGGCACTTTATGATAGCCGATGTTCTGACGAGTTGAGCTGCCTATCCAGACATACTATCGAGCCTTTTTGGCATGTGCAGTTCCACCGTTTGGGGGTTAGGGTAAGGATTTTATGGGTTCTTTTGGAGGGTTAGGGCCATCGATTAGCACTACGGTAGCCTAACTCGACAGAACACCGGCTAGCTTTCTTTGTGTATAGACACCATACTATAGCACGTTTCAAGCATATCAGACGTGGGCTGAAGGCAATACACTAATATATACGAGACAACAGCTAAGGCTCATGAGTAACTGGGCGCCTCCTCAGATAACCAGCTTACAGCTTTGCCAAGCTTTTCCATTCGTTCATTTCCTGGCGGTGTACAGGATCATGTAAAACGTCTGGATCCTATCAAAGAAAGTAATTCGGTTATAACAAGTTTTATTCTACATTGTGTATTATGGCAATACAAATTTTCTCCAATAATAGCCACTACAGTATACATAAAAGCTATTACGTTCACCATGGTTTTGTGGGAACCGCCAAATAGAATCATCTAGCGTGGAAGTCTGCGTCAATAACACTCTTAACTGTTTATCAGAAAAGCAGATCTAAGAATTACAAGTTGTACAATATACCGACAAGAGCCTTTTTTTCTTTTTACACTTTTTAAGCAAATTCCGACTTGGCCGTCATCAAGTTTCGGCAATTCAAAAATTTCAACGGTCACGACGTTGGCGCGAACGCAGTTTAGGCGGGTTAAAGCTTAAAATAAAAAAGGCTCCAGTTCTCAACAGCCTAAGCAAAGATACTGTCTTCTTTTCTGTATTTTGTAAAGTATTACGCAAAAAGTAACACACAGACACCATATGAACATATGTCTGCATACCATACTGGAACAACATTGGAATACAATAGTTTAATTTAGGATAATGCTTAAAAAGAGAACATAAACTGATTTTATTCCACCTTTTGAATATAAACCTATAATAGTACAAAAAGCTTTACAGGTGAACATATTTCATGAGTGAGAAATGTACAATGTGTTGATTTTGTATGAAAAGATATACATTAGCTAGATGGTTTTCAAAACTTATTAAAACAAGAACTGGTTATTTCTGTGCCCATCCCACAAAGATATAACATTTACTGACATCTACACATCATAAATCCAAGTACTAAAAAGGCAAAAAACACTGATCAGCAATTTTCTAGGTAAACTGACAAATACGGAGGATTGCTAAAATTAACCTTTTTGTCCCCCATTTACCAAATACAAATATATTACTGGTACAACAAATGGCTGTGATTTTCTAATCCCAAGAATTTATCCTTCCAAAGAGCATTTAGAACTGGGAGTTGCGGAACGTTAAATGGTCTATGTGAGTTCTCTCCACTCAGTCTCAAAAAGGTAAAATTATTGCTTGACTGAGAATTAAAACCAGAGATTCAAAATGGCAGCTAGAAATTGAGTCGCTGTAAAAGGGCACCAGTGTAGTCCATTGAATTCTGAAAAGGACAACTCTCCACTTCTGAGCAGTTACAAAAAAACAGCAGAGGGCATCCAGGTAATGCAGCACGGACTCCTCCACCAACAAGTGTCCAATCTCTGCTGGCCTTTCAGAGTCGCAGGTGTGGAATCGGCATGGTCACGTCACGGAAGAACCGGTGGACTAAGGCATTTTTGGCAGAGATCCTCTTACTTGGGTCATAGTTAAGCATTAGCTTGAGAAAGAAAAAGAGAACAAATTATACCTAGACTGTTACTCCCAGAGTAGACAATACTGCATACTAAATTAAAAATTTGCCGTCTAACTTACAAAGTGGACAACGGTGTTATTCTCAATTTCATAGAATGCAAACGGAACTTAAATCTTTACCAGAAAACAATTCATTAGTGTACAAAAAAACATTCATGTGAAAACTACTTCAAGTTATGCATTACTGACATCTGAGATGTCAACATTTTATTCTGATAAAAAAAAAAAAAAAAAAACTACATTCCTCATGCAACTTACCGCCAGCAGATCCCTTCCGTCCTCATCGAGTGGAGGAACCACCTTGGATAGCTCTTGTCGTGCCCATTTTGGGAAGGAGGCCTTGTAATCTGGCATGGACGTTACACCTGGCCAGGCCTCCTCATCAGGGGTTCCAAGAGTGCGGAAGATCCGAAAGAGCTGATCAATTTCTGAATCGCCTGGAAACAACGCTCTCCTTGTGACCTGGGGGATGAGATCAAGCACAGGCATATTGAGAAACAGGTAATAACCTGTAGCTAGACAGCACGTCTTAAAACACTGAATCTAAAATAAACCAGACAGCTATCATGCAAGTAATGTTTATGCAAATCTGAAGTAATCTAATTTTGATGTTTTTAGCAGCAATCAAATTCAAGTTTTATCATCACATGCATTCTGAGGAAGAAATTCTCGTGCCACAGTTGCAGGGCCAGAGAAAAGTGCATAGTGGGACAAAGGGAAACAATGCTGCAATAAAAGACAAGCTATAAGTCAGTGCAATCATATGAAGACCATAGTAGAAAAAAATGAGCTTAATTAGATTAATGAGTCACACTCCATAAAGGTACACTTAAGTGATACAAGCCTGTTTGAGTGAAAGTGAATGAATGAACATAATTCATCTATTATATTAATTAATTTGTGTTTTGTTGATGTCGTACATGGATCTTGAGCGAGGATTTCCACCAAACACTAATCATGCTGGGTGCGATTCTTCCATGTACTTAAGTAGAAAAAGAAAAAAAAAACTTAGCCGTTCACTTTTCTGACTGAAGCATATTCTAGACTTAAGTACCAGAGACTTCAGTTTGGGGTTTAACTCCACTCAGGCTAGACATGCACTTTCGGCAGAGTAACATAAAAATCTGGGCATCACATGTTAATGACCCTTAACCCCATTCTGCCACCGACTTAAGTGCACTTTTCACTATGTACTCTACAAGGCTGTCACACACCTCTACACAGCCAAGCACAATGCTGCAGTTTTCAGAAAACCCGAACATGCACCAAAAACCAAACTTTCCAACATGTATTATACATTTTCAAAATGTCACAATTCAAGCGAACCACCTGAGCAGGACACTCGCTTAACTGGTAACCATCCTATGCGGAGATGTGTGGATTTGTAGCTTTTTAGGGGCAGTGACTAACGCAACAATTGCTTTGGAATAATACATCACAGCTTATTTTGTAGCATATAAACTTGTTGGGACTATGTAGTTGATTGCATTATTATCAGCAATGCATTCTAAACTTCTAAACTGATGAGCATTTACCATTTCAGCAAAAATACACCCTAGACTCCAGATATCGACTGCCGTGGAGTAGTATTTGCAGCCAAGGAGAATCTCCGGTGCTCGGTACCACAAAGTCACCACCTGCAACAGACAGATTACCAGCAGCTTTAACGTCACTGCACAGAAAGGGCAGAAATCTATCCACGATTCTCAAAAAAAAAAAAAAAAAAAAAATATATATATATATAAAAACTTTGCTGTGGCATTTACATTAGGGAGGAAAAAAACATCTTCCTGCATACAAAACCGTGCAGATGGACTAGGGCTGTCTAGTTTGGCAACATAACACTAATAGGATAGAGGCTGAGATTCACTTAATTCCCATGTACCGAAATAAGCGGCAAAACATTCAGAAACCATAAGCATCACGTTAACAACTAAACATCTGTCTGATAATGCTTTAGTGCAAATATTTGAAACTAACTAATAGACAGTCCAGACACCTTATGTTGTATCTCACCTCATGGGTGTAGGTGCGAACAGGTACTCCGAATGCCCTAGCTAGACCAAAATCAGCAAGCTTGATCTCCCCTTGGGCATTGATGAGGAGATTTTGGGGCTTAAGGTCACGGTGTAACACACGATGAGAGTGACAAAAAGCAAGTCCCTGCAGCAACTGGAAGAGGTAGCTCTGAAGAGAGAAAAATGATGATCATTCCTAATGTCACTGTTTTGACTGTACTGTAAAAAAAAAAAAAAAAAAAAAAAAAAAAAACCCGCAGTTGCCTTTTGAACTTTGAAAATAACAGACAGCAATATGCAACATGCAGCACCAAAAAGTCAAATATAAGGACTCAACCTTCAGACCATAACTCAAGTGTCTTACTCTGTAGCACTTTGAGATTTGTTTTAATGAAAAGTGCATTAGAAATAAAATGTATTATTATTATTATTATTTATATAAGTTAAGTCCATTACCAAATCACTGCTGAAGACAGAAAGACACTTTACCATGAGTCAAGCCTATATGTCGACTTGTTTACTATTCTAGAGCAAATAAACAGAAATGTGCTTACAAGAAGAAACCGATCACCAAATAGTGGACAGTATTTTATTCTCTATATTTCATTTTCACGGTTCTCACCTTTACTAATGGGAGGGAAATGCCAGTAACTGAGGAAGAGTCCATGAACTTTTTAAGATCTTGATGAAGAAATTCGAATACCAGATAAAGTTTGTTTTCTGTGTGGATAACATCACGGAGCCTACAGAAAAGAATACTTGGAATGTAAGGACTGCATGCGTAATGTAAAGAGTGTTTTAAAACATAGTCAACTCAGAAAACAAAGCCAAAGAACATCCATTCGTCGATATCAAGGATTGCTTCTGTCATCGAGCAATACGTTGACTAATGAGAAAAAAAATCGTAACGCGGCCACTGACTTGACAATATTAGGATGGCTGAGCTCCTTCAGGAGGGAGATTTCTCTGATGGCAGTACTGGGGACTCCTTCCGTTTCTCTGAAACAAAACAAGGCTAATAACATCAATACTCCGCATCTAACCCACCAGATGCACACATTGCTTGCAGTTTGTCCCCAAAGTTAAGCTGGAAAGGGAAGCTATTCTGTAATGCACATAAGTGAGACGGTAATTTGCTTCCCCCCTTAAAGGTTCCCCCCAGCGAAGTTTACTATTTAAATCCAATCACTGGGCACTTCTAAACTCAGACCCCGTGGCGGTAAAATGCCTCTAAAGTTGTTTAAGTTAACCCATCCTTCTTCCCAGCTATACATTAGGCCGCTCACTTAGCGTTTATAGACGAGGAACGTTATTAATGCCTAAAACCTGAGCTGGCTATACCTCACTTATACCACCAGCATGATGGCCATCTAAAACAAGAATCAAAGAAAAGAAATAACTCTAAGACTTCCGTGCCACTTCATTCCATCTTCAGTACAACTAGCCCGTTACAAACGTCTGGATAACTTGTCGGTATCAACAAGCTGCCAATGCAGCGGACAGCACCGCCATTGGGAAGAGGACACGAGTCACACTCACGTGTCCAGCCTGATTTTCTTCAGAGCGACGGTCTCTCCGGTGACCTTGTTCTTGGCTTTATACACCACCCCGTAGGTGCCCTCACCGATCTTCTCCACTTTCTGAAATGACTCCATGTCCCCGACAGCGGCTCGCGCGCTCCCCCCTCCTTTCCTTACCGGGTTCCTTCCGCCCGCCGAGCAATCGAAGCACCGCCGCTGCTCCTCCTCCTCAGCCCAAAAAATATCTTCAAGATAATATCAAGATATTAGGGAACATTACATATGTATATGTTTTGAAGGCACTTCTTCAGACATAGACACCGTTCCCACTCAAAAACAGCAGAAACCGAATACTCCAGTTCCCGCGTTGATTTTACCACGCCCCTTGAATCAAGATTTGGGCAGTGACCCCCCCCTTCCAGCCTCTCTGAGCTCACGGTGCCGGGCATATTGTGATGGGGTTGGTTTTGTGGCGCTGCGACACGCCCATTCTGCCCTAAACCAATAAAAGGTTGTGGTTAATCATTAGCCCCGCCTACTAAAAAAAATGAAAAGGCGGCAGTCTCTGCCGCGAGAAGTTACTTGTGAAAAACAATACTGGCTGATCCCAGATACGAATCCGTTGATCCCCCCGTCATCCTAAATACAAACCTTCACAATACTTGTAGGGACGTATTTCGTACTGTCCATACTCAAATCTACGCCCTTGGTTACAGATCATATTTTGTTTTACCTTTAATCGAATCGTTTGTGGTCATATACTACGACTGTATGATAACCAACTGACGAATCCTTTTGTGCATTTAGATCTGTTACGGCTGGAAACAATGGTTGGGAAATTGCTCTGAAAAGCCAACTTACTGGGAATTTGGAAGTCAGAAGAGATTCTTGATCCTGCTTAATCGAAATGTTCTTGGAAATTCTCAAGATGGTGTAGCTTCGTTAAGTCCCTTTAGTTAAGTAACAAATAGGAGAACTGAGATTTTACACAAAAGTAGACGATCCACTCTTATCCGGATAAGTGGAAGATGAATTATGTGTAAATTAAAATAGTGTCACATGGAATTTATTTATTTGGACGTCTACCAATTGGTTTTAGCTTCCCTGTTACAGGACACATTATTTTATATTCTACTCGTCCAAGATGTGATGTATAAAACACATTTAAAATGTCAGAAATAGTTATCAAACATTTTATTGTCCTATCCAACTACTAAGATTATGTTTCGGTTTATCTACGTCGTCACTGAAAGCCACTCATGCTTCAAAGTGTCCTGCTATTTCCCTGTCTAGATCATCTCAGGACGACAGGATATGTTATTTTAGCATTATGGGATCCTTTCCAGACCATTTCTAACATATTTCAGGACCCAGATCTTAAAATGGATGGTTATGGAGATTATCCCAGACACTTTTATCATCTTTTAGACATTACTCTCATGCTATTGTTTGGACATTATTATTACTAAACTCATGAAGTCCTGTAATGCTGATATTGATTAACTCTTATTTATTACCTTTAAATAAAAAGTTTAATTGTGACATAAAGATCCACATTCAGGTAGATGATAAAGTTAAACTGGAAGGTGCCCTATAACTGATTTATTAAACAGTTTGTGTTACAGTATTCAGAAGTTTTCATACATGCCACGGAGTATGTAAAAGGGCATACTTAGTCTGTTTCTTTGATTGGATTTAGCAGGCCACAAGCACAGTTAAGAGCACATGAGCAGTCACATGAATTGCTTTGCCTGAAAAGGACATCCAAAGGGATGGGCTTACTATGGTCTCCTGCTGGAGTACAGTTACAAACAGACCCTTCTTTCACTGAAAATAAGTAGTCTTGACTTATGCCTTACAAGGCACCCATTCAGTCGTTAGCATTTGTTATTCTTTGGTTTGAATTACAGAATTCCAGACCACGGAATATTATCAAACTATAATAATTATATAAAAAAAATAAAGTTACACAATTTAATTAGTATGTTTTTGATGCATGTTACCTGAAATAGGACCAGACACTGAATTTATCTAATGTCGAACTAGCGCATTATTAGTTATGTCTGCTGAAAGATGTAGTTAATTTGTATGTAGACATTAGAAGGGCTTGAGTTTAATGGAATGCAATGAGCTGTCGGGAGATTAAGCGATGGCCCAGGGGGGACGTGAGGCTGTGTGCGCTGTAGAACAGGCAGAGTGAGGAATAAATGGGCCCCATTGATCTGCCTTCTTAAAGCATTGTCTTGTGACCCCCCTTGCATAGCTTTGGGGGCTCACAAGTATGGCGGGCCAACATTTGGCATACATGACTGTCTTCCCTTTCTCATCACGCAAGTCACTCTGCTATCATCCCCCTTTGTCACAACATTCCCACACCAGAGAATAGGTGCAAATAATGAAAGGGCTGTTTCTCTGCTCGTCATGCTTCACGTCATTAGTGGCAGCTAATCAGCTTCCACCGTACATCCGTTACATTTCTGCCCTTTTTCCAACAAGTTGTCTCTTTCCTTGTACAAACTAAATTTTTCATCTAACAGAAATAAAAGCACCATAAGTCATTGTTCAAAATTTTGTCTCTTTTATTGTAATGAGACAGTTTTATATATGCATAATTTAAATATAATCTAGATACATAAAAATTCGTGTTTTCTTATTTGGGTGTCATGGTGATGTGTATTTAGAATTTGCATGATTTTACATGTTTTCTGTATTTCCTCCTGCAATCAAATGAACTGGTGTTTCTAAATTGTCCATAATATTAATTTTCTGTGATTGAATGATCTCCTGCAATGCCTGGAATGGACTGTAGTCCTCCACACCCTGTGACTATGTGACTGTAAGATGGGTGGATGATTTTTTTAAATAAAACTCAATGTCTTTATTGTGTTCAGTTTGTTCTAAAGTTGCATTTCAACATCCATCTTTCCATCCATCCATCCATCCATCCATCCATTAATCCATCTATTTTCTGTTCCCACTTGTCCTATACAGGGACACAGGGGCCTGGAGCCTATCTGGAATAACCCAGGATGAGGTGCCAACCCATCGCAACATTTTAACATTCATATATTCAGTATTGTACTGAAATGCTAGTGTGAGTATAAAATGCTAAAAATATTAATTTGGAGTAGTTTGTGCCAACTGATATTCTTTGGTTTCATAAAATATTTTATAATTGTTTAGCCAACTATATGTTTAATTGTATCCATTTTAGTAGGACATGTTGAGTTTTAGGCTGGTTATTATTTAGTGATGTAATTTCTATACATGACAAATAATCTTTGTGGTATTTTACCCCCAGGTAACCATAGGGGTAGGAAGTACCTTATCGAAGGCGTCATGTGATGTCAGAAGTGAGGGGCAAGTTTATGCTAATTAATACTTTTCAGATCTTTTAAAGAGGACCTCGCAGACTATATCAGTCACTTGAGGGGATACCTTAAGGTGCTCAAATGCAGAAAAGGGAAACTATTTCATCTGATAATTAGAAACATTAAGGCACGAAAACACAGAAAATGAGGACCTTTCTTGCTGCTGTCGTATTTGCTTGCATCTTGTCATCAGCAGCAGCAAGTAAGTATGCTTGTTTTTATTAATATGAAAAACAATTATGTACTCAAATTCCGAAAACAATGATGTTTATTGGAAATAGTATTATTTCACAAAAAGTCACTGAGATATATATATCATGGCTGAGTGTAATAATAATAATTTGTGCAATAATAAATGATGCTTGTGAAAACCATAAAAGCATATAGGTTTTCCTATCCTGTGTTCCTGTGCGTTTCGATGTACTTTAGCTTTGTATGATAATCCAGCAGCTGGAGGTCTTACTGGTGGCTGCTTGGGGAGCTGTTGCTACACTGTTGAACCAAAATACTGTATATCAATTGTGCCATTTTACAAGACATTTAATGTTTGCATGTTTTAAAATATATGCATATTAGATGAGTAAAAAATAAAATGCATGTACGAATAAATCACTACATTAATAATACTGAGTATTGTAACACCTTATGAGATTTGTTTATTATATAATATGACCACAACAATGGCGGCTGTTAGGGCTGAAAGGGGGAAAGGAAGGAATTTGTTCAATCCGTTTTGCACGAGGGATGGATTCGTAATTCTCACAGAAAAGTTCAGTAGGAGGTCAGGACATACATCAGAAGCTCACATCCCCCTAATGTTAAATATGTAAATATCCCTGAGTATTTTTTCTTTGCATCATTTTAGTTTTGGTTTTCAAATGTTTTTGTACATATAAAAGGCTCCTACTCATTCTGATTAGAACATTTTTTCATTTTGATTATTTTATCACCCCTTGGCCCCCCATAATTAATTATGCAAGTGGGGCCACACAGATAGGCATGTGAGATTCCTGTAGAGACTTTCACCCTCACCAGAATCAGGATTATGGCTGCCTAGTCTCAGCTGATAATCACATGAAAAGGATTGAGGGCGATTGTTAGGGATCATGTGACTCTCACAGGTTAGAATCTCTGGAATAGCATATGCGCCTATAGCATATGTGCTGGTAGCACACAAACACACACACAAACACGTTGCTTCTTCAGATCAAATAACTGTATAAAATAAATGGGAGCAGCTTGAGAACAGTGAGCATATATTGTCTGGCATCCAGATCACAATTTACTATTAGCCTTTCTGCAACATTCTTTGGGAGCTATTGCATAAAGTTCTTTCTTAAAAAACAATGGTCTTTTAACGAATACTTAATAGTAGTTTATTGGACTTTCTGAAGCAGAATACTCATGATAGTGGAGTTCAAATACGACTAATTTGAATTTTTTGTGTTATTCTTGTTCTTTTAGAAACTAAAACCAGTTTTACACGGTATCGATCCTGGAATTCACGGATGTACCCAGTGTGGAAAAACGGGGACTCTCGCTACAAAGACTGCTGGAAAGGTGCATTTTCACATATTACAGTATAATTTACAGATCAGTCTCTGCCGGTGTCATGTTTTTATCTTATAGTGGCTGGATACTCTTACAAAAAAAAAAATCAGCGATGGCTGAGTGAGCAAGTCCTGTAATTGCCTCACATTTTGAAGATTGGGAAAATCCCCCTTCGCTTCCCTTTTCCCTTGTGCCATCCACAGTCATGGAGATTTTAAAACATGCATGTGTGTCTTAAGGCACCTTGACACCCAGTCTGTGTTGCATTCTTTCAAGTACAGCATGCATAATGCAATACGGCCCGCCTCGCTGCTGTCCTGATTGGATAAGCAGTTCAAGAAGGTGGATGAATGGAAGTTAATATTTAATTACTTTACCCCCCAATATGATAGATGATATCTATTTAGCATGCTTTATGAGTTATCAGTATGCCTTGGGTCCAAATGGTTGTGAATTCAATTAGCAATTTAGTCATAATAAATGCTATAGTTTTTGACCTGTAAACTGCTGAAATGGGGAATGGCTTTGTAATCCCTGACCCAGTCAATGAATGTTTTATAGTGTCTGAAATCTGCTGCTCCCTGTTTCTAGAATTTTCTCCCGGATCAATAACATTCAAAAAATTCCCCCCGGAATCAATGAAATGTATCTAAATTAATCTAATCAAATAGTATAATATTTTCAATCTGTTTTCCACAAAAACATGATCTTAAGGGAATTATTCTTTCATATTATTTGCTCTGTCATTTTTTTCAACCAGGTGGAGAGGTGACATTTGATATCAAGAATGACTCACCCACCATATCTGGTGCCAAGGTCATCTTCAACATTGACTTGCGTTTCCCACAGAACCAGACTGTGCAGCCTGACGGACAGGTTGTGTGGGCTCAGAACTGTACGATTAACGGTGAGAACAAGGGTCACTTTAACCTTATTTATGTTGATGTACTACTCTGTTTTTGTTGAGTCCAAGCCTGTTTTTAGTATGTGCTCCATTGCTAGGTGCGCATATAGTGTTTTTTGTCACTATAACAAACACAACATATTCAATTCCCAGCTGTATTTTGTCAACTCATGAGGAAAATATGTTTTTGCTGGACTCGTGTTTCTCCATGCAAACCTAACATACTGATGAGCAGGGGCTGGGTCTTTTTCTGCAGGGACACGATACCATCAGGGACAGCCTGTGTACCCAGAGCGAAACACCACTGGGGAGTGGAGTGGGGTCTTTCCCGATGGCACTCCCTTTACAAAAGTTTCAGAGAAGAAGCCCCGCTATGTGTTTGTCTGGAAAACCTGGGGTAAGCTGCTGCTTTCTATTTTCTTTTTGAAGAATCCTAAATACATCTTCTCTCCACTCCAAATCCTGAGGTTCCTGTGTGTTCAGTTCGTCTGGCTATGAAGGACAAGAGGGTTTCCATTCCTCTCACACTATCTCATGGGCTTTATTGTCCCAGGGCGTTACTGGCAAGTGGCCGACGGTCCCTCCTCCTTCCTGATGATCGGCACGGACAACATTGCCCAGGGGTCATACAACATGGAGGTTGTCATCTATCACTGCCGTGGCAAGGACAAATTCATTCCCCTGGGCTACGGCATCACACGGTTTTCCATTACAGGTAGGCCCAACAAGAATTTGATTGGACAGAACATGAACTAGTAGACATCAAATCTACTAGTCTGTATGACACTGCACATTTGTCACAGTTGAAGAATTATATTTGTAGTATTGTGGGACAGTTCAACTAAAATACCCTCCTGAAATCTGTTCCCCCCTCTGCCTAGATCAAATCCCCTTCACAGTTTCACTTGCACAAGTGAATGATGTGAATCAGGCAGATCAGAGCTTCATTCAGAACAGTGCCATCGCCTTCACGGTCAACCTGCATGACCCCAGCCAGTACCTAAAGGACTCTGATGTCACCTTCACCTGGAACTTCGGCGACAGCAGTGGCACGTTGATCTCCAGGGAACTCAGTGTCACTCACACATACGTCTCCAGTGGCTTCTTCCAGCCTCAGGTGGTCCTACAGGCATCCATTCCCAATGCTGGTTGCTCCACCCCAGGTGATGCCCCTACCCCTGCTAACCCCACTGCTGCCCTGGTCACTTCTCAGCCCTCTGCACCTATAGCAGAGCAAACCACCACTGGTGAGAACTTAAGAACACTTCCCTATCACTGGTGACACAGAAATCCACTTAGGAATTACTCCATCCAACCCATAGTAAATTTGAAGAATACATCAAGTAGATATGCTGCTTAGATGTGTTTCCTCTGTTTTCAGGAGGCTCCACCGAACCATCTACAGTTCCAGTTATTATAGCTTCCACAGCTGATGGAGCTGATGTGACAGTGAATCCACCTGACCTCACACAGCAGGCTGATGACATTGGCCTAGCTGTGGACGTCACTGAGACTGTCCCTGTCGACGACATCACCCTGGATGCATCTGTGCAGCCCGTGGGCGAGGGCGTGGCTGCCTTGCCTGAATCAGCAGCTGTAGACCTTTCTCTTCCAGCTGCTGATGATGTCACCAATCTAGCTACTGCGGACATCAACGGCGATGCTGCTGAGGAAGCCCAGACTGCACCTCCTGTTCCAGCCGTTGAAGTTGTAACCCCGGCTGGTGCGATCGACACAAATGCGATTGACGATGCAGCCTCTGCAGCCCCAGTTGTTGAAAATTTGGCAGTCACTGTCACCCCAGACGAGCCAGCTAACACTGCCGCCCCTGTGGGCGGAGATGGCATTACAGTCACTGCTGAAGATGCTGCTGTGGAGATCCTCCAGGCAGACGGTGTAGAGCCTGCCATTCCTTCTGCCTCAGTTTCAGCTGTGGTGATGGCAGCAGCCTCTGTCACTGCCTCAACAGTGTCTGAGACATCGAGGTTAGAACTTGAGGCAGCAGGTAATACACACTCAAAACACCTCTTTGTTGGTTTTTTTTACAATACTGTAGTCAATAGCATCACTGCATTATGCACACACTGTACTCATCAGCAGAGGCAACTGCAGCAGCTGAAGTGGCCAATGGGGTGGAGGCAGCAGTAGAGACAGGCACTACATTGGCTCCAGTGCCAGTGGTGGTGGCCAAACGGCAGGCCCCAGAAATGCCTACGGAAAACAGCTGTGTCATTTACCGCTACGGCTCCTTCGCTGTCAACCTAGATATTATTCGTAAGTCAGTCTCCATCCCATTCAGCTTTTTGCATTGGATTCACCCTCATCCTCCCTCTAACACTATCTCTCTCTCTTTCTCTCTCTCTGTCTCCTCCTGTCCAGAGGGGATCGAAAGCGTGGAGATTGTGCAGGTGGCCAACGTTGCAGACATGAGTGTGATTGAGCAGAATGCTGTGGATCTTACTGTTACCTGCCAAGGGAGGTGAGACCCCAAAGCTACTGTACTACCACAATAAAACACCTTAGAAGTCCCAGCCATCTATCATCTTGTCATGTTTGGTCCATCACATACTCAGTTCTTTAACATATGTATATTAATACCACCTGACCAGCCTGCCGAACGAGGTTTGCACCGTGGTGTCGGATGCAGACTGCATCACGCCAATGCAGACGGAATGCAGCGCGGTGACTCCCTCCCCAGAGTGCCAGCTAATTTTACGTCAGTTCTTCAACGATTCCGGTGTTTTCTGCATCAACGTGTCCATGACCAACGACGTCAGCCTGGCCGTTACCAGCACCAGAGTCAGCGTAACTGTAGGTGTGTGCCTCACGCTAAGAGAAGACAACATTATTTATTATTTATGTCTATTTGGGGACACTGGAGAATAATGTTCTTGCGACATGGGAGTTCATTATTAGATGAACAGACCTGGTAAAGTGAAGAATGCGCTATCAACCAAAACACCAAGCGTAGTCTGAACTGAATGTCAGTCGGTATTGAGATGTTGAGAGCCTACTCTCCATGGTACTGCTGCCAAAGCTGTGTCTTACATTTTGTTTCATGTACAGACTCGAGCCCCTCCTCTGCTGGCACACTGGCGATGGTCCTGGGGGTCATGATCTTGGCTTTCGCGGTTGGTGCGGTAGCAATCACATACAGGTGATTCATCTAATCCCACAATGCCTTGCCATGTCATTCAACTTTATCTGTGTTGTGCCATATTATGCTACCCTGACATACCAATTTTTTGATATAGTAATCTAATGTTCTTTAACGTTATAGAATCAGTAGGTAGCATAGTGCTAAACACAGAATTTTAAAATGGCTATATCTTTGTTGTAGTATCTTAAATAAAGGTACTTGAAGATAATTATTCAGCTGTAAAGCTGAGTAAAAATCCGTCGAAATTAGGTCATAGTTAGGTTGCTGTCTTCAATATAGATAAATATCTGTAGAATAGGCACGCTTTGAGGTCATGTGATGATGAGTGGTTTTGTACTAACCAGGCACTTCAAGGAGTACCACCCACTCAGGGAAGATACACTGGAAAGCTCTGGAAGGATCTCGGTGCCCATGCTCCTGTGGAACCTGCTGAGCCGACAGACATCCGGGGAAAGTCGGCCTCTTCTTCAGGGAGGGGTGGTGTGAACTGGGTCAGAACTAACACTGCAGCTATTACTAACGGGCCCATTACATGCACACAGCATTACACACACAAATGATTTTTCATGATTTTATTATACACACAGTGTCACTTACAAACCTTCATGGAAAAAGCATATTAAGTCAGGAAATTGAAGGAAATATTTTTGTTTTTTAACCTAATCGAAGCACCAGAAAATAAGTGATTACAATATTTTATTAACACTGCATGTGAAAAAAATATTTGACACAAAACCAGGGTAAACATTAAACATACATTAAATATGTACAAGGCCCAATGACCTTTAACATTTTGTTTTCCTGAGCATGGCTGTGTATAAGTGCACAGCTCTGTGCTTGTGCCACTGTCCACAGTCACGATTCACAGGCGTTTGCACTGACGTGCCTGCCCTTTCTTTTGGTATGCTTTGCATGAGTCATTATAATCACAGTTTAATGCTTTAAATGGAGCAGGAAATGTTTCAAGCAATGTTTTTTATAGTCTTTAACGGAGCAATATTTGTGGAAAATAGAAACAGAAAATACCCATAATGCATTAGCCTTTTGTAAACATTTTCTGTACCCTCAACAAATTTAGACCTTCATCATGTTGGAAAAAAGTCCTCTGTTTTGGGAACTAGAGGCTGTATCACGTTTCAGTGCAGCACTGGTTTTGGTAACAGGATCCAGTGGAGATCTAGAGTGTATTGAACTGTTTTACTGCTCCTCCTCCCTAATCCTTCTTCTGAAGGAGAGAAAGCAATTATTTTCCATCCCAGTAATTGAATCTATTCAGCAGCAAATTTGTGGTACATAAAATGTTTGAGGTATGGACCAAAACTTTGTAACATAGCAGAAATCACTCACAATAACTTTTTTATTTGCATTATCAAGAAAACATTTGAAGGGTATTTTCAAAAAGACTCAAGAAAAGCAGCTTGTAGGACTGCTTATTTTGGCCACATGGGGGCGTACTTTCCTAGACGAAAATATAAAATATTCAGTCGTAATACATATAAATATATTCCGAAATGCATAAAGTTACCACAGGTATGAACTGATATGTCATCATTAAATTTGTTAACACTAATCAAGGCTGGAGTCAGCTTTTGTAATTGTGTGGTGCTTCAAGTACATGAATATTTTAGTAGCCATTACGTTCTTCACAAACACCTAAAGTATTTGAAGCAACAGGAAAATTCAACAAATAACAAAAATAAAAAAAAAACAATATTTCAGTAAAATCTGTTTCTTAATCTAGCAAATGATACAGCTTCATTGTTAAGTTTCCTAACAGCACAAAAAGCACTGACAAACTGACCAGGCATTTACACCTTGACATTCTTATTCTGTGTCGTGTTTCTGTTTTATTGTGTATGCCATATCTTTTTGTTATAGAAATTTTACACTCATAAAAAACTTATTCAAACTTGTCTTTTTTTTTATAATTGAAAGCACTGCTGCCATACATTCCTCAGCTATGAAAGGTTTGTGTTACCTTGTGTGAGAAACAGATGCAAAGGCATATTGCACACATATTTTTTACTCAAGGCATGTCTCTGCCATTCTGCATTCAACGCTACTACGTCCTGTAAATTTTGATAGAACACTGTTAAAGCAACTGGAAGACAAAGAAATCCGTTTCTGTTAATGACTTATATGCATTTGTATATGACCTTCCAATCTATGTTTTAATACTGTTGAATGTGATTCTAAAAAGTCATATATTAATATGAACTTTATATCTTATTCAGAATGAGTGGGACAGCACACCTACTTCTGCATACTGCATGCAGGATAATTATTTTAAACACACCACATATCAAAAACTTACCACAGTCCTTATTTCTCATTCATATTACTCTTGAGCCTATTTATTGTTTATACCTTAACGAAAAGTAAATAGTTTTATCTTCCAGAAGAGTTAACATTGAAGGATTACTAAAATCAATCTGTCATACATAATTTGCCTGTATTTCCCTCATTTTGTTTCACAGCACATATTTCACATTTTTGAGTTATTACACTAAATATTTCATATGTAATTCATAGTTTGGTAGTCCGACTGAAAAGATCATAATCTAAAGTTAACAAAGGTTCTTATAATTTTTCCATAAGATGTACTCTACTAATTTGGATAAAAGGTGCACAATGAGCACTTTTGGTTATAGTGCAAACTCTATCTTAACTGAGATTTGCTTCCATGTCTGATTTGAATACAGGGAGCCAGATGCACAATTTCCAGTCCAGACACCTTCAACATCATGTCAAGCATATGAATGAATAAACCTTACATGTAGCTGCCTACTCAAATGCTCTGGATGATCGATTGCAAATTATTTAGATAATGGAAATCCCCAGTTAAATAAAATTCCTGTATAAATGAGAAGAGTGAAATATGGAACTCAGTATATTAAAATTTGCCTATCCGGAAAGTGAAAAAGGCTGATTTAATCTTTAAGGGGCATCTCCATTTCCCTATGTCACTGTAGCATATCTTAAAGCCTCGGTGGCCAGTATAGGGATGCAGAATTAAGATTTGCATAGTCATGGGTGGGGCATGAATAAGGCAGTCAAATAACTGTTCACTTCCTGTGAATAACTGCCCACAATCTGTTTAACGCATAAAGAAATACTTCATTCACTGGGGAAACAATCTATACTGGCTAGAATGAACAAGGAAAGTCTGATGTCAACTATGCAAATGTGGCCAGCAATGACAAAAAGCACTTATGATAGCAAATCTAATTCCTGGCTGAAGAGTTTAATTATATGTGCAAATCCACAACTGATCTCTGGTGCTTTTCATGTTTGCTAGGCAGAATGTAAACACAGGTGTAGATGTAAGGCTGTTTAGTGCTTATCCACAAATCACAGAATGTTGAATAAAAATCTAGAAATGAGACTCAATTTAATAATTTATTGCATATCAGTCAGAAGAAAACTACAAACATAACACATGAAATAAGTACCAGATTTTAAGTATCAGAATGGTTGGTTATTAATGGAGATTACAACACCAGACACAAGCACAGTATTTTGTTTACAATTTAGGTGTCACAAGTCAACAAATACTAGTGTGATAGTACTTGGTAGTAATACTCTACACTAATAAGAAATGCCAAGGCATGTAAACTTCTGACCAACAAGCATGCTTGAGATGTACTAAAGCAGAAAGCCAGTCACCCTTAGTACTCCTCTCCTTCCTCCTCACCTTCACCTTCAATTGAATCAACACCCACTTCCTCATAATCCTTCTCCAGGGCTGCCATATCCTCCCTAGCTTCAGAGAACTCTCCTTCCTCCATACCTTC
>JAODKF010000096.1:2073124-2086439 GCA_026779585.1 Mormyrus proboscirostris
CTCACCAGTTTGCGGATCCTGTCCAAAACCAGGTCGATGATCTCTTTGCCGATGGTATAATGTCCACGGGCGTAGTTATTGGCAGCATCTTCTTTGCCAGTGATGAGCTGCTCAGGATGGAACAGCTGCCGGTAGGTCCCAGTACGAACCTCATCTGAGAAGGAACAAATTTAAATCATTAGCAAAGAGGCCAAGTTGGGTTCTGGGCTGACTCAATGTGCCCAGGAAGAGAGCTTACCAATAACCGTGGGCTCCAAATCCACAAAGACAGCCCTGGGCACATGCTTCCCAGCTCCCGTCTCACTGAAGAAGGTGTTGAAGGAGTCATCCCCTCCTCCGATGGTCTTGTCACTGGGCATCTGCCCATCCGGCTGGATCCCATGCTCCAGGCAGTAGAGCTCCCAGCAGGCATTGCCAATCTGGACACCAGCCTGGCCAACGTGGATGGAGATGCACTCACGCTGGAGGAGGAAAATAGGAAAATTGAATTAGTTTCCTCATCAAATTTAAATCATATGATGAAAACACCAAAGAAACTTGTCATTTTTATGGCTCACTTTTCAAAGCTTTGGAAACATCAAGAATGACCTTCACTGTGACTAAAATGCCAACCAGCACATCCCACCCTATTCGCTTTAGTGTAAAAAAATCCATTTAAAATAAATCATTCCATTGTAAATGTTACACTGTAACCACTTGATTTTTCCATTAGGAAGGTGTCTGAGACAAATAAGACAGACTGAGTAAATGAATGACTGGTAAATTTTTGCAGGGGGCACCGCCCTGCAGAGAAATAAACCCGCAATATTCAAAGGCTAATTATGGAGCCATTCTTCCCTCAAAAAAAAAAAAAAAAGGATTTTCCAGTAGTCAACAACAGAACAGAAGATTATTGATAGGGCACGCAGCTTTGATTTACAAGGACGCCTGTTCATACTACTGCATCATTACTGACGACGGATATCGCGGTTTCCCGTTATAATTTCGAAAGCCGAACATCAACGCGTTCCTTTTAACACCCTAGAGTAAATACTGAGATATCCAGCGGTTTGATATAATTATTATATCCCGCTATTCGCGTCGAAGACCACATTTAAGAGTGGAGGGCATATTATCCCAACTGGAGGACAGAAGGGTGGGGCAGAATTTCATCAGCTGCTGGCACAATAAACGTGAACCCCGTATGGTCCTTTGTCTCTCAGTTGATATATTTATGTGCAAATGATGTAATGTTTCATATGAAAGGCTGCAGAGTGAGTCCGCACCAAGGTGCCCCTCCACGATTCGCGCGCCTTGAAGAAAAGCTTTATTCGCTGTGATCCACGATTACGAGACACGAATGTCACGTCGCCACCCAGTGATCCGCGAAATACTGGGGGGGAAATCACTATACAAAAAAAAAAAAAAAAAAGAGTAGACGACAATCTTTTATAGAAGGACTTACCGCTAAAAATATAGACAAAGTGCGCCGAGGGGCCACGCGGAGCTCAATCGAACGTAGTCCCGATTTGAGACTCAAGGCTTTTTTTCCGTTATATACATTATATATGTATGTGTATGTATGTATGTATGTATATGTATATACATGTGTGTGATATGGAACCCGCTTGTGCCTCGCTTCTCCTACGGAAGCACATGAGGGAGATTATCATTATCTCGAAGGTTCTACATCTCATCACAGTACTATACGTACAGACACACACACACGAAAACGTCGTTTCAAATAATAGTTATACTAATAAAAATTCACAATTACTACGAAGATGCAGACTAGCGGCGAAAAACAGGCGTTTACTCCAGACCCGCCAAAATGCGCATAAGCTATGATAGGATATTTTGTGCAACATCTACGCCGCAGTTACAGCTTTGCTGTAATTAATCCTGCCCTAATATTGCGATTTATCATTTTTTATTAAAATTTAAAGACAAGAAGCCATAATGTACTGCCACGTATGAATTCAACACAAGGGACGTATTAAATACATGAAGTGGGATAACTACATAAAATATTAAATTACTTACCATGTTTCCGGGGGTTTAGATTGCTTAAAGTAATAATGTAAAAAAGAAACTACCGTTTCTTTGACTTTTTCTGCGAAAGAAAATAATGTTACTTTACCCGACGGCTAAGGGTCGACGTAGTAACTAGTGAAAAGCGTTGTGATGCTTTGTCGTTTATACTGCCGCATTGTGGGCGGAGCCATCATACATGAATAAATTAAGGGTGTGGTCAAATCGAAACGTGACGCGCAAATCAGCACATTGTCTAATCAATAAGCACCGGCTGTCAGACTTATTTGCTTTATTCGGTGTATTTTTGTCATTTGTACTCTCCGTACAGCAGGCTGCAAAGGAATAACACCAACAGGAGATGTTCGCCCTTTAAAATGTGACATGGTTATAAGAGGAAGGGCTTAAATCCTACGGTTTCAGGGCTCTCCACCAAGCACCTGCGTTAGCTAATAACGTAACACGATAAGAAAACAAATATGTCTGGTTATGAGCTACATGTACATTATGTTTGAGTGTTGACAATCAAATATTGACCCTCTGTCTAAGCATAAAGTTTCCACTGAAATGAGACAAAGGAGATCACCAGTTATAAAGAACACAGTGGAGTCATCGCTCTTATCTTTTTATATTTACATTTTTTAATGTAAAACAGATCAGCAGGGTTGTCAAGTGCTGAGGCGTATAGTACGCAAAAGTCGCCCACGCTCTAAAGCCAAACTTCCTCTAGGATTAACCCCAACACAAAAAAGGCGCTTCCTTGGCCGAGCAGCTGCATGCAAGCCTCACATCAAGTGCAATTCCAAGCGTTTGATGAAGTCATGTAAAGCATGCCACCACTGGACTCTGGAGTTCTGTGGAGTGACGGGTTAGGTTTCTCTGTCTGGCAGTCTGATGGGCAAGTCTGGGTGTGGCAGTGCCAGGAGAACGTTATCTGTGTGACTGCATTGTGCCAACTGTTAAGTTTGGTGGAGGAGGGATAATGGTATGGGTTGTTTTTCAAGGGTTGGGCTAGGCCCCTTAGTTGCAATGAAGGGAATTCTTAATGCCTCAGGATAGCAAGACAGTTTGTACGATTACAAATTTATGGGAAACATTTGGGGAAGGCACTTTTCTGTTGCAGCATGACTGCCCCAGTGCACAAAGCAGGGCCCATCAAAACATGGTCGGGTGAGTTTGGTGTGGAAGAACTTGACTGGCCTGTACAGAACCCTGACCTCAACCCCATCACACACCTTTAGGATAAACTAGAATGGAGTTTGAGAGCCAATCCTACATGATCAACATTAGTGTCTGTCCTCATGAATTCTCTTCTGGAGGAATGGACAAATATTCCCAACAGACACACTCCAAAATCTTGTGGAAAACCTTCTTAGAAGAGTGGCAGGTGTTATAGCTGCAAAAGGTGGACCAACTCCATATTGATGCCTGTGGATTTAGAATGGGATGTCATAAAAGTTCCTGAAGATGTAATGGCCAGTTGTCCAGTACTTCTGTCCATATAGTGTACCTGCTCCCCCGATGAATGGACCTGTTGTTTTGATATGTCTTCTGTCTGCCTGCCTGCCCTATTGCATTCTCTTATTTGTTCAATAAATCCTTTGTTTGTGTTTTTACAGCTGTGTCTGCACTTATGCGCCATTACCAATCCTGACCAGCAGTCTTAGAGAAAGTGATGCCATGTCATTGTTATATGTGTCACACGCTGGGCCTCAAATCATGCTGAACTTTTAATGTTGCATTAATTGTTGATTGTTAATTGTTAATTGGTGTGATTGTTTTATTGCTCAGCCCTAGGTGAGGATGGAGGGAAGTAGACTTGACCAGCTTAGCTGCCATAGGAAGTGAAGACACTGCTGTGAATTCTTGGCTAAGAAGGAGGCATTGAGGGACCAGATTGAGGTCATCTGATCGGTGCACCTGAAGAAAACGCAGGCCAAGAAATTTGGTGCTCCTGGTGGACACTACCACAGAGCCCGCAGTGTGCAATGGGAGCTGGACAGCATAGGACATTCTGAAGTCAACAATATCTTCTTCTGTTTCATCCATATTAAAAGACAGTAAGAGATAGATTATTGGACTTTTACCAGTCCTCCAGCTGCTGAATCTCCATTCTGTATATGCTGACTCATCTCCACTGCTGATTAGACCCACCACCTTCGTGTCATCAGTAAACTTAATGATGGTGTAGGAGCTGTATGTGGCAGTACAGTCATGTTCAGTAGGATGAACAGGAGTGGGTTGAGGACATAACAGGGGGGGGGGCTGCCAGTGCTCAATACAGTGGTGCTGTAGGTGATTATTCCAGTGATGACTGTCTGGGGTCTCTCTTTCAGGAAGTTCAAGGTCCAGTTGTACAGGGAAGTCCTGAAGTTTAGCAGGCTTAACTTCCCAATGAGCTTCTGGGTGTCACACTTGCACCCTGATTGACTAATCAGGTAATTCAACCTGCTCAAGACTGGTGGCAATGAGAGCCAGTTTTATTTAAACAGAGCAGTGCGCAGTTCGCACTGCTTGGTCATCATCATTGCTCTTGCAGCATAGAGCACAGTTTAGGGTTTGTCAGATGTTTCTTTTATCATAGACGGTGTAGGTCTGTTCTCTGTGCCTGTCAGCTGCCAGTACGTACTGGCTGTGTGGTTTGGGTGGCTTGGGGTTCATGGTCCTTGTTGAGTGGCATTTTGTTTTAGGCTTCCTGTTAGCCGGTTTTTATTTTGGGCATTCATAATCTCAAGTAGCTGGCCTTTCACAGTTGGCGTGCTGTGCCACTGGTGTCCTGTCTTTCGGGATTTCAGTGTGTGTTTTGTTCACTTGCTCCTTTTTACGTTCCCTGGTTCCTGGTCTGGAATCTTCACTCCTCTGTGACCGAGTCTGCCTTCTGGTTCACCTCATCCTGGCGCCATCCATCCAGTCAAGAACCCAAGTTCCCTAGGTTCCTTCTTTCCAGCAATGCTTAGACTCTTGGTGTGAGGCCAGGGGGCGGAAGATCTGGCATGATGGATGGATGGATGGAGGGATGGATGGATGGATGGAGGGATGACCAAGACTGAGGTGTTCTGTCAGGCCTTGTTTTGTGAAGGCTATTGCCTTTGATCTGTAAGCGCTGAGTCCAAGTCCTGATACAAGGGAATGATTTTGTTGAATGTTTCACTGAAATGAGCAGCATTCTCACTTTTCCCACAGGCAGAAGTTGAGGCTTGGATGCTGCTATTCCGCATTACATATTACACACGGGGTCATCTCTGAAGAATTGGTGGTTATACTATTTTGTAGATTTTACAGTAGATTTTAGACATATAATAAAAATGACAGGCAAAGTAAATAAAATGTGGACGTATACCACAAAAATGATTAGCAGCTAAATCAACACAGTAAGAAGGTAAAAATATATTTAGACAATAATGAAGAATAAAGCTACATAATGGACAACAATGAACAATAACAGTGCAAAGGATGTCAACAAAAGTATTGCTTGGATATCCATAGTAAATAACCTTGTACGGTGAGTGCTGCACAGTGAATTAAGATGGATGGGAACAAGAAATCAAAAAATAAAATCAGAAGTATCCATCCAACCATTTTCTGTAACCACTTATTCTATTCAGGGTTGTGGGGGGGTCCAGAGCCCATCCTGGAGGCTATAGGTGCAGGGAACAACCCAGGATGGGGCACCAACCCATCTCAGGGCACAAGGCAGAGAACAACCCAGGATGGGGCACCAACCCATCTCAGGGCACAAGGCAGGGAACAACCCAGGATGGGGCACCACCATCCCATCGCAGGCAAAATCAGGATTATGTCAAAAATAATTATATATAGAGAAAGATTCCATTATATGTATTATGTTATCATTCTGTCTTCTGTTACAGACATCTTCCTGATATTTCCCCTCTGAAGAGTGAAGACAATGGAATGGTTGTGCATTATTAATTATTCAGCTTGTGCTTTACAAAGGGTTTTGGACGGAGTAGTTTCCTGCATTTTCACATGCCTTATTACACTGACAATAAACTGAATTGGAATATTAGGTGACCTGTTATATCACAAAAACAGTTTCTGACAAAATGTTTTATGTTGTACACACAATTGTTTTCATTATAACTTTCCCTATTTATGCCATTAATTATATAGTTTCAATGTTTTTATTTTGCTTTCATTATTTATTATGACAGAGTTGACCACTTTGCATTTGATTGGAGGTTACAGTATGACTGTATACCATGCATGTGACAAATAGAACCATTGAATCCTTAATAGCTTGTTCATTCAAACAGATATTCTGTTACAATGTCAGGGCAGGTTAGTGCTAGTGAGTGAGATGGAGTTTTTGAAGAGGGTGTGGCTTTTGCAGTCAGTATAGTCAAAAATCAATGTGTGATAAATAGATACAACATGGAAATAAAAGCTGAATTCCAGCTTGCAAGATCCTCCTGCCTCCCTCCCCACCTTAATCACATCAAGTCTCCGCCCTTTGTCCTAGATTTTGCTGCAGTGATGTCATCTGTCTGCAGTAGATCACATGAGCAGGGTTTCATTTTCTTGATGCATCGGTGTGCAAATCCTTTCCGCCCAGCACCACTCCCCCAACCTTCTTTAGCAAACATGAACAGTCTTCTACATGCATAGCATTATTCCAGAGGGAGACCGTGAAAGGACAATCATTAATCTGTTAATACTCATTCCCTATTCAGCACCAGCACGTGCAGAGCATTTATAATAATGTAGACAGCCAGCTTCACCTCATTTGACCCTGTAATCATCGTCATAAAGACGAGTATGTGTTTTTTAATATAATGAAAGCAACACTGATACTGCACTTAAGTTTTCAGCATTTATACAATACCAATGTAATAAAACCTGGATTGCATTCAACTTGTGAATTATGAGTAATTCTGTTAAATTAATATTTATTTATTTATAAAGCTTTACTGAAAGACTGAGTTTCATGAGCGTGTTGCCATAATCCACATATTGCCCTACTGGTTCAGTGTCATCATACCTAAAGCCTGAGCAATGTGTCTCAGTCACACGCCACCTTAACAATTCCCCTTCCCTTGCCACTCAGGAATACTAACTCTCCTCCACTTCAAAACCTATTTAAGAAGCCTTTCGAACTTTTCTCTCAGTAATATCTATTGTAAAACACCTAACATTTCTGTTATGGATCTGTTGTAGGGTGTGGCATGGTGGTGCAGTGCTTCATACTGTTTCTTCGCACCTCTGGGACCTGCATTTAAGTCTCTACCCGGGTCTCCTTGTGTCGTCGTGAGGCTTCCTGTGGGAACTCCAGTTTCCTCACCGTGGTCCAAAAACACGTTGAGGTTAATTGGAGTTGTGAATGGTGTGACTGGTGTGAATGGTGTGACTGGTGTGTGAGTGTGCCCTGCAATGAGTTGGTGCCCCATCCTGGGTTGTTCCCTGCCTTGTGCTCGTAGGCTCTGGATTCCCCGTGACACTGAATAGGACAAGTAGCTACAGAAGATGGATGGATGGACCTGTTCTTATACAAACCTGTAATTGTATTGAAAGTTTTCACCAAACAAAATGTAAATGTGATTTCAATGATCTGCATGTTTTGTTGCATCTTGTCTATTTGCATAAATAATTTTAAAACCAACATAATTGCATGATGAAACCTTAAACTGTCTAAGGTGATATCTTGATAAGAAAATAAAGCTAAAATTTTTATTGTAGGAAAATGTCTTTACTACAAAAATATGCATCATGCAACTGTTTCACTAATATGAAATAATTTACATTTAGTTATTTGTTTGCTTTTGTTCAAAACAATGTAGAGATGCAAATAACACATCACATGCATCCAGCTTTCAATAAACCAACTTATGTGTAAAACTCAGTTTCCTGTGAGTGTAAGATGGGTGTTATGGGTACAAGAGCAACCCAAAACTTCCAATAACCTCATATGAGAAAATCTTTTCAAATAAATAATACCAAGAGAGGCTAGAAAGAATTAACTAACTGCAAAATATGACAGAACATCCATGGAACAGTCAATTAGGACAGAGACCTGGGTTTGTTTTCTTTTTTTTTAAGTATTTGGTGATATTTATTTATATACTTACTATTATTATTATAAACCGGGGGTCCAGATAAAAGACAAAACATCACATACAATAAAATACATAAGTTACAAAAATTATACAAATACTTCAGTTACAAAATTCTGGAACTTGAGTATATGCTTATTTGTAAGCACAACAATGGAGTTGTACCCATTTTGGGTTCTTCCTCAGATATAACCTAGGTACACCTTGTACTAAATAAGCAGTTATGAATGGATTCATTTATTAAGTATAAGATTCCAAAAGTAATCATCATCCAGATATCACCTGAACAATGATAATTAATCTAGCCCCATAAATAAAACTGCTCACTCACCGTAAATTCAATAGCAGACACTGAAAACGATCTAACGATTTAAGTACAAAACTTTGGCTCCCTCTACTGGCTCACTATGTGTGCAATGAAAATTCAAATTTATGAATTGAATAATATAGTTCTTAAACACTGTCGTGCACTCTGATTCCACCAGTCCTTTGCTTAACAAAAAAATGCATGAATTTGGCAATTTTTGTCCTGTGTCAGCTAATTCTTTTGTGTGATTGGATGTTTATGGGTGACCAATAAAACATGGAACCACCACCAAAAAACTGTCCCCATTTTAAAGTAGAGTATACTTTGCTATTATAATTCAAGATAATGAACATTTTACTTAAGTAATACAGACTGTATAGATTCAACAAAGGGCCTCCAATACCTTTGTTTATAAATTATTATATTTGGTTTAATGCTGTTTTTTTTTTAAAAAAAAATAAATAAATAAAAAAATCCTCCCTTACTGCTCCATGCAGTTGTTAATGGTAATAGAATTTAGGTGTATATCCTTTACCTTCCTGTCTGCAACTTTCCGAAGTCTCAAGAAGCAAAAAGCATCTGCGGAAAGAAAGACACAACTGCCACAGCTGGAGCCACAGCTGGAAGCCTGGAGATTGGAAGCTCAATATAGTCCAGTGTATTAAATCCAGGGTTATAAAACAAGGCACAATCGAAATTTTCCTTTCCATGAAATATTAGGAATTAAAAAAATGATCTATAAATGTATTAGTGGTGAAACACCCACTTGATCTCTAAGTTTAATGTAGTTAAATGCAGGTGTGTATCTTCTGCTTGAAGATATTGATGGACTAATGGGCAGCATTTCTGCGTACGTTCATTTAATTTCAATTCAGCTCCCACCACTGTGTAGCCCCCACCTGGATGATGCAATGGCAGCCATTCTCTGCCAGTACGCTCACCACACAGTAGCTAAGGGGGTGAAGGGGCAGGACAGAATTCACCAAATAGATATAAGCTCCAGACTCCCCACAACCCTGGATAGAATAAGTGGTAACAAAAAATGCGTATATGGATACAGAAGGACGACAGATTTGAAAGAACCAGAGGATAATTTTAGCCAATGCATTGGGTACCACATCTGCTCTTTCAAAAGATGCCCAGGGGTCTTTTATGATCAATTCACGTGATGTTTTCTAGCCTTTCTCTGGTTGAGGTAATACTTCATGCTATACGCGTAGTTTATCCCAAACCAACCTAAGATTTTTGTTTTTTTGTTACCATTCTGTGGCGCTACTTCTGGTTCCTTGGGGTCATGTTCCCGTTTTCTAAGAGCAGTCAAACGATTGCAGTTTCCTGCCAACTGAAAAGCACTCATGTGACTCTCCGAGGCCCTCCCTCAACTTTATCAGAACACTAGAACTTTAAAACGTATTCGCTCACACGAACGTTTAAGATGAAAATTTCAGGTAAACAGTAGGAAAAGCGAGGCTGTGGTTCTGCTGATGAATTTGATGCATTTCTAGCCATTCCTTGGCTTTCATCATTCAAATAACTACTGCTTACTAACGTAAATGGTAATATTTCCGGAAAACTTTCCGACAAGTCGACAACTACAATTTAAATTTTTAAACGGACCAATAGCAGATATCAACGGTTTCGTTTTCAACCAATAGAATGGGGTTATGAACGGAGGGGCGAAATTTAGTTTAGTTCGCCCCGCCCCTTTAAAAACTTGTCAGTTGGTATAAATTGCCCCACCCAGTTACTTCACTAAACTTCTCACTATAGACTCCTAATCAGTCTTTCAGTGAGAGTCGCATATAAAAGTTGTTTTAGTTCCTCATACTCACACCCGACCGTTTCTGCCTTATCATGGTAAGTATAAATATTATTTTCATTATTTTGTATGAAACGTTAAACGTGAGTCGTTCAATTTATTCTTTTTAATTTTGAATGCTAACTAATACTAGGGTTTCAAAGTGGTGATGTAACTGAACTCCATCCCATGTGCGCTCCGCAGTAGTGCATGTTTAGCATTCCTAGCCCTTTCCAAAGGATTACTGTACGGTCTTTTAACTTTCGCTATTGCGCCAGAGATGAGATTTCCTTTTATGGCTGTCCTTTCGCATGCCGCACCTATCTTGTAACGGCAATCGGTATTTTATTAACTTTATCTAATCACCACCCCCTGCCCCGTAAGAATGATGTCGTACCACTAATTCCGACAAATCACGTGCTCACCGTGACCCGAGTTTACCGGCGGCTAACGTTGGACCTGAGCGTGCCTTCGCCGTCCTTGGTGACATGTGGCACGTTAACCGTCATCTCAGATGCGATTTTCCCCGTGTAGTGTACTAAGTGAGCGACTAGTTTGTGGCTCGTCCAAGTTAAGTATGAATTCCTGTTTAGTCTCACCTCAGACATACGAATCCAGCCAGTTTTAGTGGTCGGAAGTCTTGAAGATACTAAAACAATTCATTTATAATCTTTAACATCTGACATCATGGTCTTAAATAGCCTTTGAGGAAATGTTTGCAAATTCTGAATTAAGATGTAGAAATTTAAAAATTCTTTCCATTTAATAAAGATCAAGTGCTCTTCATTCACATTGCTGCACCTATTAATTTACAAGAGGGCTGATTTAAGGGGAGATGAGTATGCCATGTAAGTGACTTTACCCTTCAAGCTAGTAATTGTACTGTCACTTTAAATTGTACCTTCTAGTGGTTTTATAAAACATCTCACTGCCTGTAAAGTTTTTGGAATCATAGCCAGGCCTTGAGCCAACATGATTCCTGAATCAAGATGCATATTTTAAAGTTCTGGAAAAAGACATTTTTAAACCACAAATCCTCAGATTTGTAAGTCTTCGGGTCCAGAAGCTCTTGTCATGAGGCTTGTGCTTAAAAACTGGCCGCGTTGTTTTCGTGAAGGATTTAAGGAGCAACACTTCAATGATTAGTTTTATAAAAGTTTGGTTGTCTCAGCAGTTACAGTCAAAGCTCTGTTCAGCTAAAACCTGCTGACTCTTGGGTGCCATAAGGGGATTACCAGTGGAAAGAACAATTGCAGTATTGTTACTGCTTGATGCCAGGCTGTGTCACAAATGAATTTACATGATTGGGTGTTTTTATGGTTTTTTACTATGTATGTGTAATACTAGCACTATATTTACCACTGTGGCTTTACACTTGTGCAGTGCTTTAGGATATTCTGTTTTGTTTGCCTTTGTAGATGTACTGTGAGCAAAACTTGCGGTCAGAATGTAGAGTAGAGCACATTTGTGAGGGGGGGGGTTAAGGGCCTTGCTCAAGAGCCCAACAGCAAATGTGATTATTCTGCGGAACCCAACATTTGAACTGGCAAACCTTCCAATGTTATGCAAAGAATCCTAAACCATGTAGCCACATACCACCCTGCAGATAGTTAAAGTAATCCATACTGTGAAGTTCTTTAATACAGAAAGTTTGAAGTGCATGTAACTGGAATAACAGTAGCTTTTTTACAAGCATCACCTTTGTTTAAGTATGCCCACTGACTCCAGAAGCTATTCGGGTCTCTGAGGTGCATATGATCACTGGCTTGCTAAATTATGTGGTGCAGGCCTTCCTGTTTAATGGTCGTTTGAGTGTCCACACAGCATCCTCTTTCACTAGCACTCATGAAAGAGCAAAAAAATGTCAAAGGAATTGGGGTGTGTACACAACCTCAGCATGGTTGTCTGTAATAACTCTAAACTGGGTTTTAGATGTCTCCAATTAGAACTTGCATTATTTGTATCTGGGCGGTATACCAGTTAATAACTAAAACCTTTTTTTTATTATTATTATTATTATTATTATTATTATTATTATTGCTAAGATAGTATTTCTTATACCGGTTAAAATAGCCTACACAACTTTCAGAAAGTGGCACAGCTTAAAACTGTAAGGGGTGACCTTTTGCACTGCTAAATTTACCACGAGAGATCAGAATGGAAGACGTAGCTAACACTGGAGTTGTAGATAATGAAACACTGGGGTTGTCAAAAATCGATTCTCAGATACTCATTTTTTTAAAATATCAATTAGTATCTGATTAGAAACTCATTTTCACTATTATTGATGCCAACGGTGGCTTTCGCCACACTTCACACAGCACCAACACAGGGCAGGCGCCCATGCATGCATGCATGCATACTTCCCCTCAATAGTCGCTAAGCGCATTTGCACTGGTTAACACACGCATACAGAGTTGGCCGAACAATGAATATGCTGCAGTTGAAGGCACCTTGCAAGCCGCTTTTAGTTTAAAAAAAAAAAAAAAAAAACGATTTTGGAAGTATTTTGCAGACACGCATGGGAAGGCTAAGGATGTCTAAGCCTCTATGCAAACGGTGCTACAGAGTTGTGGCGACAGTCAAGTAGCACGGCAAACTTGGCGAAGCATCTTAAAGACCGACATTCCGGTGTTTGAGAAATTTAGCGAAGTCGGTAAAGCTTGCGTTCCAGCAACACTGAACTACTAAACGCTTATCAAAAATGCTATCTTGGTTGGCGCACACCTTAACATTAGCTGTTAGCCAACAAATCCGTTAGCCGTATGTTATCATTAAGGTAGTGGATAGGCGCAATGGCTAATAATGTAGTTAATGTGGGAACAATGCAAAAACATAAAACAAAAATGTGTCCTGTAAAATGTGGTAAACGCCCAGTTATACCTAAAATAAGTAATACCGTTGTATACTGTGAAACCAATACAACTTTGAGAAATACCGTGATATAAATTTTTGGTCACACCGCCTAGCTCTAATTATTTGTTCATAAGCTGTGGCAAATGTTTGTATCTCTGCTTTGAAGGAGTTTTGATCATACTCTTTTCCCCCCCCCGTGCAGCGTGAGTGCATCTCCATCCACGTTGGCCAGGCTGGTGTCCAGATTGGCAATGCCTGCTGGGAGCTCTACTGCCT
>JAODKF010000096.1:2088141-2116091 GCA_026779585.1 Mormyrus proboscirostris
GAAGGTATGGAGGAAGGAGAGTTCTCTGAAGCTAGGGAGGATATGGCAGCCCTGGAGAAGGATTATGAGGAAGTGGGAGCAGATAGTATGGATGGTGAAGAAGAGGGAGAAGAGTATTAAGTTGTGTTGTATATGAATGTTACTGTCTTCCAAACCTGTAAGCGTCTTTCCTTTCCTTTCAGTTTCGAACTATTAATTCTGTCCCAGACAATCTCTTGTTTGAACACTTTCCTCTTAATAATAAATGAACTATGCCTTTTTTTCGAGTGCTGTTTTTTTTCCTCACTGTATGAACAGTTGGCCTTGCAGTTGGTTTGATGCTATCCGAATAGTTGAGTTTCTCACTGGTTGGTGCCGTTTCAGTACCATCTTTGTGTTTTGGGGGGGGGTTTGTATATTTTCCTTCTGGTGTTCTGGGAGGCTAATTGGCATTTTTGAACTGCCTGGAGTGTGGCTATATCTCCCCTGTGACTTTGGACCCCATCTAGGGGGGACCTTTTTTTTTTTTGCCTGAGGTTATCTTGACGTGATAAGATGAATTGTGAATATTTGATTAGCAGAACTTATCAAGGAATCTGTTGCCGAATCATTAGGCCTGAATTAAACTTGTATACTTCAATGTGGTGATACAAAGATTTTTTTTTTTTTTTTTTGTGACGCTGACTAAATCTTCAGGAAATCATAAGGGACAGGTGCCATCAGTCGTCAACACAAAACCCAGAGTGGCCCAAGTCTGTCACTGCATCCCTTTTTTTCCCTCAGGCCATCCCAGCGTTCATTGCACTCTGAAAGGTTTACCTTGCGGGGGCTTATGATCCCAGACACTGCTTTCAGTCAGCTTATAGATTTTAGTGTAGATTTTAAACAGTCTTCATTAAAGAGCAGCAGCTGTTTACCACTAATAACTGCTGGAAGTTTAACAGGTCGAGGGTTAGGGCCCCATCCTTGCAGTCTCCCACAATCATGAACAGTAACAAAAATGGATGGATGTGTATTCAGATATATGAGAGTTTTATGTTACAGAAGAAATGATTTGTCTTTGATTAGACATAACTCAAGTTGCACTCAAGATGTAATGTATACCAGTCTTGAATTATTAATATCAATGACTGCTGGGTAGTTCGTTTTGACTTGGATCCTGATTCTTTGTATGTAGATAGCACACAACCCTCTGAGATTTAAAAGCAATGGACAATGTACATCATGAATAAATAACGAAATTACTGGCATTGATGCGGAGATATTCAGATCCTAGTGAAGAGCTACATTCTATCATAAAAAAAGAACACAGGTACATGAAAATTCAAGAATCACAACAGAAATTATATATATAAATTGGTATGAATAAGCCTTTTTGCAATAAAAAATGTTTTGAGTTGAGTTGAAATGGTGTTCTTTACCGAGATATTCATTGAACAGTAATTGCTGAGTTGGGTCTGATTGGAACAGTAAGTTGCTTTGTTTTCTGTTGTAATCAAATTTAAAATTTACCAGCAGTTTGCGGGCAACTATCTTGCGACGTATCAACGAAAGGGTTGAACCAACAAAATAAAGTGGCAAAAAATCTGCGACTGCATATTGTCCAGTATGTTGGTTAATTACGCATCAGAGTGATACATGCACAATGATCCAAGCTCTGCTCCAGGTCTGTCCTGGGGGTATGGGATGGAGACTGATGATTCACTGCAGCCTGCTGCTTTTATTTTGTATGTGCTGCGGCAGAATGGCAACGTGAGACACCACATGCTAGGTAGAGAAGCCCCCGGTGAATTTCGCAGGAACAGCAGCCATTACTTACACCAGCTGTAGTCTTGTGGGGTGATTTACAGAGCATAGTTTCTCAAAATTCACGTTATTCTTGAGTATGTTTTTTACTGATCATGCTATGAAGGACTAATGGTTTTAGATTATGAAAACTATTGCCATTGCTATATAGGCAGTTTTTGAGGCAAAAGGGCGATGGGGACACGTAGGATTATGAAAGATTCATCTGAGTTATGAGGTAAAATAACATTAAATTGGCATAAAAGTATTCAGGCAAGTGTGCCACTCAGTTTAAAGTATTAAAGCAGAAACAGTATTATAATGAAAATAAAATGTAAAATCTTTTTCAGTCGTATTTACTTTATATTCCTGGGTCCACTGCCAAAAAAAATTACCCTGGTCTGAGAACAGACTGATAGACACTTGGCAAAAAAAAAAAATCCTGTAGAAATCTATACTAAATTTGAATAGGAACATGAGGTGTTCATTCACCCTTTCTGTAGATTTTGTTCTATTGTATTAAAAAACAATGTTCATCCTCCAAGTCAGTGAGGTCACTAATATTTTCTTTCTTTTTGTTCTTAAAGCCAGATTTATACAGGAATACGATACATCCATTCACTTCACAATTGCTTATCCTGAGAAGGATCTAGAGGGGGCAGCTGGAACCAAATGCCGGGCAGCTTGGAGCACAAGGTTGGGGGGGGTGCAGTCCTCATTGTGATGCCCTCACAGGGCACATGTGCACTGAATCATACACTATTTCACAATTTAAAAATATCAATTTCATGTCTTTCGCAGGGTGGCACAGTGATTAGCACTGTTCCCTCATACCTCTGGAAGTAGCGTTTGGGGCTCTGTATGTGTGGAGATATGTGTGCATGTTCTCGCTGTGTCTTTGTGGGGTTTCCTCCCGATACTCTGGTTTCTTCTACAGTCTAAAAATGCGCCAAGGTTAGCTGGGGTTACTGAATTTCCTGTAGGCAAAAAAATTGATCCTTTTGGCCTCTAACTGCCTGCAAATTGACAAATTTGAACATGCAGTACTGTGCAAAAGTCTTAGGCAGGCAAAGAAAATGATATTTAAATTATCCTCTTGTTGGCGTAAAACTGATATTACGCCTGTCAAAGTGTGTCAGCTTAGCCATTTCAGAACCTCTGCTAAAATCACCCCAGTATTTGTAACAACCTTCCAGTTCAGCCATGTATTTTTTGACTAGGCCACTAGCACACCTCATACAGCTAGTCAATCAGTCACTGACTTTTTAAGCCAATTTATATTTATATTTTATATATATATATATATCTAAACACAAGCAGATTAGGTTAACTGGCTACCCTAAATTGCCCATAGGTGTGAATGAAAGTGTTTGTGTGGCTGTTTGTCTGTGTTGGACTGGCGGCCTGCCCAGGGTGTACCCCGCCTCTCGCCCGATGATGCTGGGATTGGCTCCAGCTTCCCCGCGACCCAGATGGATAAAGCAGTATAGCTAATGGATGGATGGAAGGATTTATTTTATTAATTAATTGAGCTGTTGGTGAAATTTAACAAAATCATGGAATGGCTGAGGTGCCCCTGAGGAGAGGTTTGGGATCTGAAGCGGTGTTCATCTAGCCATCTAACTAGATATTAGTAACTTTTTAGAACATTACTAGTTTTTATTGTGTTACTCTTAATTTGTATATGTTCTAATGTTAAATTGTGTTTTTTGTTCTAAGCTAAAGTACACTTGCTACTCAGATAAACAGCTTTAAACATTTCTTTGGACTGCCTAAGACTTTTGCACAGTACTGTATAAACACATTTTTATTATTGTACAGTGTACACTGTCGCAGTTTGTAAATATTCCTTTAGGAGAAATTTACTGGTTGGAAATTTAAGAAATCCACAGTATTCACAATGATTAGACTAGAAGATGTGAGCGCCATTTGGGTCATTAATCAATCTCCTATGAATCACTTGTCTTGAATTATTGATGAACACAAGGATATGAAGCAGGTAACTGTATCTTGATTTATGAAGTGAAGCCTGGCTGGTAATAACTTAGCAAGACATCAAGCGTTTTTTTATTTTTTTGGTCATGTTGATGTCACTGACTGACACAGAAAGTGATAACAGAGCACTGAACAAAAGATGACATGTTAATTTGAACCAGGACAGTGGTACTATAAGCAATGGCTTTATATATTATTAAGGAACAAAGTATTTGAATGCAATTTTATTTCTTTTAATACTGCAGTTTCTGTATTTGTAATGTGTTGAATCACTGAAATGTAGTATATTGATAAAGCTATTGTTATTACTATTGTCATCATCATCATCTCCATCATTATCATCAAAAAAAATTAACATATATAAACTTAGACTGGCAAAATGTAATCATTTTGCTCAAGAGGCCTGAAGTTCCTCATCAGCATCTCCAAATCCTTCCCTCTGTTCCATTCTGCTCCTATTCTCTTTCATTCCGATGTGGTTACTTTCCCTCGTTGCCCTGACAACACAATCAGTCACCTGGGAACATATCCGGAGCTGTAGGGGGTTGGATGTGTGAGTGGGTGAGTCTTAAAATACGCTTTATTGACAAAAGTATTGGGACACCTGCTCATTACACCTCCAGGAATTTTTATGGTATCCCATTCTAAATCTGCATGCATCAATATGGAGCTAGCTCTCCTTGCAGCTGTAACAGCTGCCACTCTTCTGGGAATGCTTTCCACAAGATATTGGAGTGTGTCTGTGGGGGTGATTTTTTGCCCATTCGTTCAGAAGAGCGTTTGTGAGGTCAGTCACTGATGTTGAACGTGAAAGCCTGGCTCCCAATCTGTTCTATTGCATCCCAAAGGTGTGATGAGGTTGAGGTCAGGGCTCTGTGCAGGCCAGTCAAGTTGTTCCACGTCAAATTCACTGGAGTACAGTCACACTGGAACAGAAAAGGACATTCCCCAAACTGATCCCACAAAGTTGGAAGCATAGAATTGTCCAAAATGTCTTGGGATGCAGAAGCATTAAGAGTTCCCTTCACTGGAACTAAGGGGCCAAGCCCAGCCCCCGAAAAAAAATGCCACACCATTATCTCCCCTCCACCAAACTATACAGTTGGCGCAATGCAGTCAGACAGGTAATGTTCTCCTGGCATCTGCCAAACTCACTCATCCAGCACTTACACAATCAGACTTATTTCAAAGGTGGCATCCTATGAAAATATCACACTTGAATTCTCTGAGCTCTTCAGAACAACCCATTCTTTCATAAATGTTTGTAAACCTGACTGCATGGCAATGGGACTGAATGGGTCTGAATGAAACATCTGAATTCAACGATTAAGAGGTGTGGCCCAATACTTTTGTCTATATAGTGTATATAGAAGCGTAAATGCAAACATTAACGGCAACGATGCCACACGCCTCACATTCCCCAGAAAGACAAACCCTCACCATCTGCTGACATCTGCTTGATCTCCTACACAGATGATGCTACGTAGTGGTGCAGTTTAAAAGCAGTAAGACACTCATTCAAGCTACCAGTGGTGGTTTTTTATAAAATGAGGAGTGGAAAATGATGGATTGGTGGGGTGGCGGGTTTCTGGGTCCAGATTTATCTCCTACCCATGTTCTGGAACCATATACCTGTCCTTTGTGCTCATAGGCTGTAAAGATTTACAAACCGAACACTTCTTGAAAAATGATTCTTTAATATCCTAACAGAAAATCTGAAAAAAAGCAAGTGTGATGAGCGTAGAGGAACTCGAGGACAGTAGTACACTGCACTAAATACTACAAATCTTGTATTTTTAAACCCACTATGTAGCACTTGGTTAGACATTTTAAGGAAAGGTTTTTAGCAAAAGTTTACCCTTTTATTTGCACAGAACTCAGTGTTTGTGCATCTGCACTGCCACATGGCTATGTGCAAATCAAATTAGTACACCGACAGCACATAAAAGGTGGTGACATAAAAGAAACCGACAAAGTATCCAAAGAGATTATACAGCTGTATATTCTGGAGAAGATATAAAGAACCAAAAATATGATGATGTCGTTCTCTGCATACAGATAATGTACTCTGGTTTCCCCCCACAATCCAAAGACATGCTGAGACTCATTGGAGTTACTAAATTGTCCATAGGTGTGCATGTGTGAGTGAATGGCGTGTGAGTGAATGGTGTGTGAGTGTGCCCTGTGATGGGCTGGCCCTCCATCCTGGGTTGTTTGCCAGACCCTACCCCCCGACCCAGAAGGATAAGCGGTTTGGAAAATGAATGGATGGATATGTATGATTCACAGAATAAATGTATGTTAGATTTGGGATGAACAAATCAAATGAATAGATTTAAATGTATTATCTCATAAATATATCATAATTATTGGAGATGGGTTCACTAACTTCACATCTGGCACATATTTTAAACCACGTTAGATTTACCTCTGACTCAGTTATTAGGCTTTGACAGCTGTCAAAAATGCACGATTTGATTCACGCACATGGTTTTTTTTTCCTTTGCACAGAAGGGACTGAAGAGCAAGAGAGAGCAGAACTCAGACAGGAAATCTAATTAGTGGGCATCTGGACATTGTGCTGTACCGGAATAGAGACATGAGAAATTCTTAAATAATCCATGAGCGAGAGAGGGAGAGAGAGGAAGTGAGAGAGGAGGGGAAAGAGAGTCAGAACTACTCATTTGTTATATGGCAAATTGATCGAATTATTCTGCGAGGATAAAGCAGAAATATTGATCACTGGACGAGCCAGATCCCAGCGGTTAGGACAAAAGCTGGTCATTTGCAAAGCAGCTTGCAGCCAGATGAAGGCGGAAGCCTTGGACCACAGACAGCGAGTCAGGCTGCTTTATGCTAAAGTGCTTGCAAAGCCTCATTTACCGTAGTTAGGGCCCCAGCGCGCTCTCTGCAGGTGTTCAACATGGGAGCAGAAGCTTCAGGATTCTAATCACCATTTTTCATACACGTTTACCATGAGCAACGTTTGTGTAGTATTGAGGGGTAAATGGTCATTACTTATTTCATTTTCAGAATGTATGGCAGTACCGCAAAGTGATTATGAATCTATAAAACCCAAATAATCAAATGTGTGGCCCACACTTCACTTGAAATGCTATAAATGTACATATCTATTGTGTTTATATGTAGCTAATTACTATAAGGCATTTTAATGCGGAATTGGATTTCATTCATCCTAACCAAATATTAAAGGTAGATCACAAACAGTAATTTTCCACGGTCTATTCAGACTGAGCCGTCACACTGGAGAAACACATAAATGCCATTTGCTAATGAAAATAAGCCCCCCCCCCCCAGTTTATAGGGCTCCTTCCTAAGACCTCTGACCTGCAGAAATGCAGCATCTATGTTCAATCCTCTACCCCTCGTAAAGTGCCTCATTCAATCCAGTGTATTGCCTTTTGTTCCTGATGCAGGATGACCTTCAGGGAGTCAGTGACGGTATTTTGAGGATTAATGCACAGCCGCACTTCTCTCCGTGAGGGATCTCAAAGTCAAACACAGATTCACAATAATCATCCCACGCCAGTAAACATGTATCTCTCAATGTGCTGAGTCAGACAAGACGTTTCGTTGCATCGGAAGATCACCCTGCTTGCTTTTATAAGCAAACTTCTTACAGAGCGCTTCAGATGTCTCCTGATGTGTGAGTCACCTAATGTTCCACTCGGAAAACGCTTCTGCAAAGTCATGCTGTAGCTTTTATGGCCTTAGTGAGGCAGTTTGGTTATGAGTTATAAATAAAAATATTCACTGACTCGAACTGTTAAAATGAAAGACAGTTATAACAGAAACATGAAGAAAAATCACAAATGACTTTTAAATGGGTTGCATAACGAAAACAGCAGGAATATTCATGCATTTATCTTCCTAATGTTGGTCTATGGAAAGCAAGCATTTTATATATACAGAATATGCAAAATAAGCATGAAATATGTCTGTTACTAGAATAACACTGACATATGAAAAAAACTGCAAATCATTTTTTTTGTTTTAAAGTGAACGCTGTTTATTTATGAAGAGTAACAAGATAAATATATAGCGTATTAATGTATAAAGAAATGCAAATAAAAACTGCTTGGGTTAAAATGTAGTTGTCACAAAAAGCAGGTTTGTGGGCTTATATTCTGGTTAGGTTTTACTTCCCTTCCAGGCTGGGACACAGACACTCTGCTTTTTTCCCTGCATATAAGACAAAGATGTGAGATGTCTGCGTGTGAGAGAGACCTTATTAGATCATATATTAAAGGAAGCAGGCACAGGCAATAGTGAAGAAAAGGGAAATGAGAGAGGCAGGGAGAGAGAGAACATGGTCCCAATGGGACTAGGCGTGGCAGCACTGTGAATACAGAGGTATCATGGCAGACAGCGCATTGATCGGGGATGGGGGGGGCAGTCTGCAGTCACCCTGAGTGCTCAAGAGGCAAGGGAGTAGCAGGTGGAAAAACGGGTAAAGAGGAGGAGATGTGGCCAGGGAGAGGGGTGTGGCCAGGGGCACGTACTGCATACTGATTGATGGGGAAGGAGCCTGGGATGCTGGAGGATGGGAAAGGAACGGGGGGGGGGGGGTGATGAGATCTCCAGACATAGAGTATAAAAGCTCTGCACAACTCCTCAGATAGTCCTGTTGCTTCAGACCACGTCCGCCTGGTCCGGACAGCTCTCCAAACCCCAGGAAGAGAAAGTCGAGAAGCCATGAGCCACTCCACAGTCCGCACCTCTACTTCTTACCGGCGTACGTTTGGGGCTGCCTCTCCCATGCCGCTGTACACTCCGGTCTCGTCCAGGGTGTCCGTCTCTGGGGGACGCTATCTGAGCTCGGCGCCGCTGGCCTCGTCTCGCTCGGTGGGCTTCCGGGCGCGTTCCAGCACGCCCGCCCCGCGCCTCTCCTACGACAAAGTGGACTTCTCCCTAGCAGAGGCCGTCAACCAGGAGTTCCTGGCCACGCGCAGCAACGAGAAGGCGGAGCTGCAGGAGCTGAACGACCGCTTCGCCAACTTTATCGAGAAGGTGCGTTACTTGGAGCAGCAGAACGCCGGTCTGCAGGCCGAGCTGACGCAGTTCCGGACCCAGCAGGAGCCCAGCCGAGCCAGCGAGCTCTTCCAGCAGGAGATGCGTGAGTTACGTCGGCAGCTTGACGCCATGGGCAAGGAGAGGGACCAGTTCCAGGTGGAGCGGGACAACCTGGCTGAGGATGTGGCACACCTGAAACAGAGGTGAGTGCTGGGGGGGTCGGGGAGGGGGGGTATTGCAGGGGCGTCAGAGGGAGACAATCTTGGTTGGTCTGCTCGTCATCTGAAAGCTAAACTCCTGCCATCTACTGCTGTATGTTCTACTTCATTAACCCTCAGCTAGTGACAGATAGACCTTGGCTTGGAGCCTTTGCTGTGCAGGGTGGAGATGTTGCGACGGCATTGCTTTGTGTCTCTGGGCCCTGTCTTTCCATTCAAATCCTTCAGCCAGCCTTTGCATCACAGCAAGCACGGCCTGCCAGGGCTTCCCCTTCTGCTTTCCCAGGACTACGCCCCATGCAGCTCCAGGGGCAGAGAGACGGGGCGTGGCCCTTTGTCCACAGAACCGCAGCATCCCACCCCACCCCACCGCTCAGGGGCATGTCGACACAGTACCTATTCAGCAATGCGTTAATGCACTGTCAAAGTTGGAAAGAGTCGTGGTCTACAAGTCATCAATTTACAATGTTTATTTACCGAGCATTTAAAAGCTGCGGACGTCTCCTCAGATGCAAGCATCAACTAACCAAATAAGACAGTGAGCCGTCACTACTGAATTTCTCATATATGTATTATGAACCAAGAAAGCTATTCTGCATTTATGCTTTGTTAAAGACATTCTGTTCTATTTTCTTTATATACCTACAAAGATATGCTCTATCTATTTAAATAAGGAATACACATTAAACAGAATGTATACCCTTGATAACAATATATAAAGAATAGCAATAACAATAATCAAACCAAAGGAAGCAAGCATTCATGCATTATGTTTAAAAATGGCATCACTTTTCAAAGTTGGCGTGCACATAACATTATGTGAACGAAAACAGAGACGTTTTATTATATGCGCAAATTGATGAAAATGGGAGACGGTGACCTCATCCAGCCTGAGAGGATGACAGTACAAGTAGAAGGGTGGTTCTCAGGTGCACAGCAGGGAGAGGCTGCGGGGGGGCGAGAGGGGGAGGGTGGGGTGTGGCCATGTGCCGAAAATAGCATCTGGGAAAATCAATGGGGCTCCATCTGAGACCTCCCATTACGGTGTTCGGTTCCCTGGCGTGACCAGCTGACGCGCCAAAACCGCCATTAGGATGATGGGTGCTGCTCCTTTGCCCTTTCTGCTCCCCCCCCCACCACCACCACCAGCTGATGTAAGAAGAAGGGGGGGCTGGATATAGCCCTTCTTGACAAATGGAAAAAGGCAGACTTTCTGTCATCGACCATAGAGTCACAGACATGATCCTCGAGGAGTTTTTACAGCCAAGGGTACTTTGTGGGCAGTGCTGGTTGTTAGAGTTTTAGAAGAGGCATGGGTCGTATTTCTGCATGCAAATTATAAATGATCCATAAATGCTAAAATGAGTAAAAAAAAAAAGAATTCTGGTATTCTGGGTATTATATAAAAGTGTTACCAAGCATGTGCTGGTTGGTACATGAATACCTAGGTGCATATGTGCGAACGTATTTATACTTCCAGATTAAATATAACCCAGTTTTTAAAACTAAGATTCCAAAATAATAATGCATGATAATTAATTCTGTGTGTTCACTCTGGTAATTAGCATTTGGCTTCTGAGCGGTATTTGGCAGGACAAGGCAAGAAACAAATTGTTTCCTTTATTAAATTTTATTTTATAATAAAAGGCACCCGTTGTTTAGGTGGGGGTGGAACAGCTGGGGAACAAAGGGCTAATGGCACTTAGTATAATCAGCAGGATGTGCTATTGTGTGGATGAACCCCCCCTTTGTCACCTCAGCCGACCCTTTTAACTAAATTGTAAGCGGACAGATTGATTCTTTAGCTCGATACCAGCTGCTACCTTCCACAGAGGCCTGTGCTCCTGTGCTGAAGTCGGCCGTGTTTGTCTCTTTGTTCCACCCTTTCTCATGGGTGCGTCTTTAAACAAATTTTTAATAAATAAAATGACGCCGTAAAGGCAAGTACATAAAATCGTTGTGATGTCTTAGCGATTCATTTATTTATATACAAGTCAGGGTGTGTTGAAATCTTTAGCCCATTTTAGTTAAAAATGAATGAAACCCCTATATATCATTGTACTTGTGTAATAGTGTTAAATTCTTTATGTTGCATTCATTTTAAACTTTCATGCAGGGGTGGGGAGTGGGGAGGGCCGGTGTGGATGCAGGTTTTTGGGATGAAAATGAGGGTCGCCAGGACTGGAGTTGAGAATCATTGTTTTATTATTCCTGATTGAAAGGTCCCAAAAGCCCGCACCCACAAAGACCCTCCATGGAAGGTTCTCTACCCTTGCTTTAATACAGCCTGCTGAGGTACTTTCATGACATATTAAGCCACATATTTATACTAGAGAGAGGGGTCACAATGTGGAAAGACACTGGGAATACTTTTACAGCAGTAGTTGTAATCTACACCACATTCTCTACCCCAGGCTTGAGGAAGAAGGCCAGAAAAGAGCAGAAGCTGAGAACAACCTGGTCCTCTTCCGCAAGGTAAACATGCCAGCTTGACGTGATGGACGGGCCGTATACCAGCTAAACTTGTGCGGAAATTGAAGAGCGAACATCTGTAAAGCAATGACGTGATCCTGAGCACCACAGCCATCTCATGCCCCTCACTCTCCTTCAGGACGTGGATGATGCAACTCTGTCCCGTCTGGAGCTGGAGAGGAAGATCGAGTCTCTGATGGATGAGATTGAGTTCCTGAAAAAGCTGCATGACGAGGTTGGTGCAGCTCCGACATCTGTGTGTGAGGTGGCAGTTTTCATAAACTGTAAAATCAGCTGGCATGCAAACCTTTAACTCTGAGTCACGTAGCACAAAGCTCCAGGCAAAGGAACTAAGTTCATAGGCTGTCACACCCACAGGCCTCCGGTGTCTCTATCATCCTCTTTGCCAAACTGGTAAATGATCTTCAGGTATTTTTTTGGCCTGCTATGACTCCACCCTGCCCTTGGCTTATCTCAGGAAATCCAGGACGTCCAAGTGAGCGTGCAAAGCATGCAGGTGAAGATGGACGTGGATTCCTCCAGGCCTGACCTGACCAGTGCTCTCAGAGACATCCGGACCCAATATGAGAGCATCGCCTCTAAGAACATGCAGGAGGCAGAGGAGTGGTACAAATCCAAGGTGAGGTTGTCTCCCGGGCTGCAGACAGAAGCAGCGCCAATGCCTGCCCAGCAAGACACACACACAAATGCCCATAAGCCAACAGAACAAACAATCTCAAAACAAATAAATTGCAGGGCCCTGAAATATTATTTTTCAACATTTACTGTTTCAGAAATCCTTATCTGCTGGTGTGGTACATTTTGATTGGAAGCATGCTAATATAACACCCATATTCAAAAAAGGGGTTAGAAGTATTCCATCAAAGTATAGGCCAATTAGTTTAACTTGTATTACAAAAATAACGGAAGCTATACCACACAACATTGCCAAGTAGATCAATGGCCAACATATTGAGAATGTATTTAGCTGTATCTATGCCTCATACAGTAGATGCATTATATTGTTTGTGCAGGGCTTACATAAGCAACCAGTTGAAAGTATAATGTTACCAGTGTTCATTACCGTGTGATCTAAAAAATGTCAATAACTTAATTAAGTTAATTACCCAATTAAAAATATCTGACATAAATAAATGAAACACTTATGGATGAGTACAGGGTGTCATAGATTTACGACCTGTGTGAATTAGGACTGATGGACTTTTGACGGCTCCAAAACCACAAACTGTGCCACATCTGGCTACCAGAGTGTAGTACAGTTTCCGCCCCAACTGTCTGCAGCAATGAACTAAGAAAATGGTGATAGAAAGGTTAAAAAACAATAACCAATATAATTCAAATATTATATATTTTTATTGTATAGTATGCTATACATATGATAATTTTTGCACATAAAAAAGGACAACTTACAACCAATTTGACTTTCAACTCGTCAGTCAGCAACGATTGTGGTCATAAGTAATTAAACAGCGCTCAAGTGCATTACTGATGAAATGCAAGCTATTAGAAGCATTCAAACGCACAAAAAGGCGATAGTGTGCATATGTGGAAACTCATGCTCATTGTTGGATGAATCTGTTTGTGTTTATCTGCCAGTTTGCTGACCTGACGGACTCGGCTAAACGCAGCAGTGAGGCTCTGAGGCAGGCCAAACAGGATTCCAATGAGTCCAGGAGGCAAATCCAGAGTCTAAGTTGTGAGATTGATGCCCTGAAGAGCACGGTAAGGTCATACTTGTGAATTCAAGTACACCATAGCTGGGTTTAAGGAACTCTGTTACGTATGGGGTTCTTCATCTTGTATTTAAATACTGCCCTCTGCTGGACTGTAGAATGAAGCTCTGCTGAGGCAGATGAGGGACATGGAAGACCAGTTTTCCGTGGAGGCTGGTGGATACCACGACACAATTTCTCGCCTGGAGGAGGAGATCCGCCACCTCAAGGAGGAGATGTCCCGCCACCTCAGGGAGTACCAGGACCTTCTGAATGTCAAGATGGCCCTGGACATTGAGATTGCCACCTACAGGAAGCTGCTGGAAGGAGAGGAGAGCCGGTGAGAGGGCGATTAGGAGAGAACAGGAAGTAGATGCTGAATTATTAAAAGGGACTTATGGTTCTCCAGGAGCATATTTCTCGCAGTTTTACATATTCAGTGGCCATGTTACACTACTTAGTGATGAATTAAAGCCTCACATTTTCTGTCTGTGATTCCTTCAGGATTGCTGTCCCTGTACTCAACATCTCTTCCATGAGTATCCGCAGCATAGGTGAGCACCAGGCGTTTCACACGCATATGTTACGGTCATACATAAATACATCGGGGCTCGCTGCATGTTGCTGTGCCTTAGGACTCTTAGGCTGTGGCTAATTTAGCCAGTAGGTTATTGGTTGAATTCTGGGGTCTGACAAAGCAGTAACATAGGCCTTTGACCCTTGAGCATGGCCAATAAGACCAAAAGAATGACTTACCCCTTATTCTAAATCCAGGGTTGGTTCTCAACCTATATATGTTTGTCTCAAGAGAACAAGTTATGCAAAACAAAAACATAGAATTTCCATATATTTGTAAAATGGTAAAGAAATAACATCATATACACACTCACATGCAGATGGTTGCTCCATTCAAATAACACCATCTGTCCAGGCGATGCTGAACCCTACAACACCTGGATGGAGTATCACCTTTGGTTGAATACTGAATTAATATTTACCTTTATTGAATTTATATTATTAGCGCCTGACCACCCTGTGGAGCCTCAGAAAAAGAAAACGGTGCTGATAAAGACCATTGAGACTCATGACGGCGAGGTGGGTCTGTTTACCTTCCACACGTGCTGAAAACCCTATTCACATCTTTGCCTGATCTTTGCAAAATTCCAATCCTTTTCTGCCTTTTCCCTGTATGAAAAGGTATTCGAAAGTCTTGCAATACCTGTAATCCCTTTACTCCAGTGATATTCTGATAAATACCTTTTTGTGTCATTGATGAGCTGGTACTTTTATCCAAAAGTGTTTTTTTACACATGTTTGTATCTGGGTATGTTATGCGAGAAATTCAATTAAAGAACCCAGCTCAGGGTTTCAACGATTTCAAATGGAATTCTCTTCTTTGTTGTAACACTTTGTCATCTAGACTTTTTAGTTTTTCCACCTGTGCTGGTCTATCAGTGTAGTGTACCTTTGGTACAGTTTCATCATAGAGTACCCCCATGCATGATTGCAATCATGTGGCTCTGTGGCGCAATGGATAGCGCATTGGACTTCTAGTCGTATCACTACAAGTAGAGATTCAAAGGTTGTGGGTTCGAGTCCCACCAGAGTCAAAATTTTCTGCAATTCCCTTCAGGATTTGTGAAGCATCTATTTATCAAGTAAGCATCAATATGTGTAGAACATTTGAATGCCGATACTGTCCTGTACTGACTGTTTATGTTCATACCAGGTGGTGAAGGAGTCCAAGACAGACAAAGATTTGGAAGCTGAAGACTAAACAAATAGCGATTCTTGTGGTTCAATCAGAGAAAAAGAACAATAGCAGTCACATGAGTCTGAACATTGAAGTGTGTATGACATTATAATATTTCGTACTGCATTTCAGATAGTTTGTGAAACCTGTTTCTATGATTGACAATGTCAGTGTGAACCCTGTGCATAACTTAGGTCATATAATTCTGCAATTTGCTGCATAACATAACAAGTATTAGAGTTAAGAAAACATGGCTTTCCTGCGTCTTGAGAACTTTTCTTTGTGATATCTGAATCAGCCAGATTTTATGCCAATTTGATGCCAGGATGATTTTATGGTGCTGTAAATCACACTGAACCCTGACACTGCCTCTGTGATTCATGCCATGTGTCACTGACAGAAGTGAATGCAGAGGCGCAGCAAGTCTATTCCAGCAATGTCCCTGACATCGTAGAAGATGCTGCAAATATTTGAATCCACTTAATTAACTCCTCTCAGAAAAAAAAAAAATCTCCTTGAAATGAATGTTGTGTACTTGGCACACAAGTGCAAATAAAGTCAACAGGAACAAAACCATGTTCTGAAACTGTTGTTTTTTACTGGTCACTTTTTATGACTTTGCTACAATGATTTTCTAATTCTTTTAATTCTTTTAATTCTAAACTGGAGTAACAGGATGTGATCTGGAGCCAGGACAAGACACCGTGGTTGTAACGTAACACACACAGACACACACACACACAGATTTGTATTTATATCTTTTGTGGTGATCATCCATTCATTTCAATGGGCATAACCCTAATTATAAACATGAGACCCTCAACCCCTAACCAGTCCGTACCTAAAGCATAAATAACTAAACAAAATGCAAAACTTTCTTTAGACATTTGGATTTCTTGATTGCAGTCACAGATTTTATTTTTAATCGAGTTTCCCCTTGTGGAGTTCAGAAAAATATCCCCACAAGATAAACAGTTTCAGGTTTTTATCAAATTCTAGGTAAATCTGATCCGCACAATGTCATAATTACACATACACACACACACACATACACACACACAAACAGTGTAACAAACCCAAATACAAGACTTTTAGCATTTTTACTTTTTTGATTCCATTCACAGATTTTTTATAAAACTGAGGTTATCCAAATTGGGACCTCAAAAGATGTCCCTAAAAGTAGGGAAATGTCAGGTTTTACTACACTTTGGGGACAATTTGGTCCTCAAATGTTATCTATGCAACACACACACACACACACACACACAATGTGTTTTTAGAGATTCCAGCCTTTCACTTTGCCGCATTTCAGAGCCAACTAATGGCTCTTTATTCTGATACATGTTTAAAAATAACTACGACAATGGAGTACTACCGTGTTTCTACCACCGCTTGCAACACATACTGTAAAACCACCAGCCCGAAACGTCCCAACATGAACTTGTCCTTTAATACCTGCGCTTTGTTACGGAAGTCAGGGACGTTTGAATGCGACTCGGATGAAACCAAAACACTGCCTTTAAACGGGGGTTGAAAATTTTGATATTTAAACTGTTTTAAATTACATTCAAGTGTTTAGAATGATTTAACGTTATTATATTACAGTCTGTTATAATTACATATATATATAAATACATCAAGTGTTAAATTGTATGTTGCATCATAGTTTCATCATAATTTTTGCTCAAGCCTCCCCCTGAAAGTTATAACAGTATTTTCGGTCCAAAATGTAACTGTACATCTTGTTCTTAAGTAGAATAAACATTGTCTTTCTAAGTCGAGTGATAAGGATGCATATTGTTCTGAATCTCACACCATTGAAAACCAGGAGCTAAACATAGATATCTTACTTGAACATCAAACAGGTATGTTGGTATGGTATATTTTACTATTTTTATTTTTTCGGTGACAAAAGTTTTGTATTGTGTACCGGCTTGGTAACTAGTCAGGTACTTTAATCGATACCTGTTTTGTCTTCATTGGAATTAGTAATATTCTGTATCGATTCGGCTGAGGTATGCAATAAAATGGCATGTCGTTAGTTGTTTCCTAACTTGTCCAGTTTTACAAAATAGTCCTTGAATACTATTTCCACATTAGATTGTAGAAATATACAGGAGACATCAATTTTAGACTTTAGTGTCATTTCACAGTAAACTTTACAGTCTCTAATCTGTTATTTTAGTGTACACAATGTACAGTGTTTCGCTTTATGTTTTTGTCTATTTATCTATCTGCTTTTTTATATTTGCATCATTTTACAGTCATGTACCATTGTAGAAATCGGTAACCTTCGAGGAACAGCAATATCCAAAGCAATATAACAAAGGAATATTTATTTCCATATAAATACGTCATCTATGGCCAGTTTAAAATCACTGCATAGCTTGCACACTTTTTTCAATGGGGTTTTCCTGCTTGGCTTGACGTATGGAAAATAAGCTGTTGTGGCCCCTTTAAGAAAGGAGAAAATGACGTCACAACATTGGGTTCAGTTTGCGCGCGAGAATTGTACTGCGTCTAGTCCTGCTGCTCGGTGGAAAATGGGGGGTAAAATGGGACTATGTCTAGCGATAAACGAGTTTTTCCATATGATGTAGCATCTTTATTGAATCATAATCTGTAGAGGAAAGATAGAGCACAGTTTGTTTTCTCATATATCGGCAGTCTGGTAAGTAAAATGCATATTTTTAGGAAACTGCGCGTAATCTTCTAATTTATTTAGCACGTTTCAAGCTTGGTGTTATTTTACATATTGTGAGATGTTGCTCCACTATAAGTAACACAAAATATCAATACAGGCAACAGACTTGGTCGTATTGTAAATTTTTCCAGCTTGAGAACTGGCCTTCTCGTTTTGTGTAGTTTATTATATTACAATGCTGCACAATAACTAGATGGCTAATACGTATTTTGTCTCTAGTGCGAATACATCGGTTCTGTCTCCATTGCCCTTAAAATCGTATTGTTTACTGAGTACTGTCATATAAATACTACTAAGGGCACGGATAAAAATGGTCACGTGATCTCTGCCACATCCCGGAATCGACAGAGTTCTGTCGATTTTAATTTGTGGCAAAGAGGAAACTGAATGGCCTGGAACGAATACTTACTCATTCATTACTCAGTTGATTATTTTGATTCTCTTAAAATATTATGGCTGGTATAAATAATATGACATGACAGGAACACGCTATTTGGTGCTAGACTGGCCAGATTAAGCTTGATTAAATATCAAATATTTGCAAACGAATTTTAATCTCACTGATAGTCATTTTGGTCAAAATCAAAATAGAAATTAATATTGCAACTTTTCTGTTAGTCTTACTGATTAATTTTTCATCTTCTCGACCTCCATTTGATCTGCATTATTGCATATAATGATTTTCTGTCTTTCGTTTCTGATGTAAATCAGAATCATAATACTTTTATCCTGAAGGAAATTGTTTAAAAAACGATGGATTGATATGTTACGATGAATTCGGCAAGAATGGACGTTTAACTCGCTCACGTCACTTTCAGTTATAGCCCGTTGTGAGTTTTGCTGACGGCACGGTGCATTCTGTTCCTCAGGTGGCTGAAATGGTGATTGCCACTGGCATGCTGATTTGGTCACATGAGTAACTCATGAAACTGTATTTGGGCGTGCCTTGGATCAATATTGAGGGAGGATAAAGCCTATCTAGTTTGTTTATTTTTGTTAGTTTTTCAGGTTTTTGACAAATGAAAACTAAAGAGGAAAATAAACTATTCTGATTGTACCATTAATTCTCTTTTTTCCAGTTACTTTGGCAATATTGTCATTGTCTATTGGCATATTATGCGTTTGTACAGTGCCTGTCATTGTTGCCTGAGGGAAAATTCGGTTGTCCCGGACAACCTTTAAAATTAAGCACCGTTAAAGCCAAATTGACGGCTGCTTCTGCCTTCCAGATTTGAACAGCCTCTCGAACTGACGTCTCTGGACTTCAGCTCGGCTGTTTATTCTCAGGTAATTTGTGTCCTGTTGAATCTCCGGCCTCACCGGAAAAATGGAGGACTTAGAGCATGTGTCTTGTCGCTCTCACAGACTGTGCCACGCTACTCCTTCTGCCAGTAAAGTGATTTATGGACTTGTACATGATGAATTGTGAGCTTTTGGCAACCTGCAGTGCCCTCGGGTACTTGGAGGGAGACACTTACCACCAGGAGTCTGACTGTCTGGGTGAGTGCTTTGCAGTGGGCTTTCACGTGGCTCTGGGTATGTGTTCCATGTAGACCAGAGACCCTCCTCCCATGCAAATTTAGGAAAAATGCTTTTTTCTAACCAAATATCCTCCCCCACCAAATATCTTAAACTGCTTTGCAGACTGAGAATGTAGATATTTCTGGAGGTTTTTGTTTGTTTTTATATAGGTGCCTTTTTTTTTAAGAACCATACATCTTATTTTTGTAGGTTGCTGATTTTTATCCAGACCCTTATGCATGCTAAAATGTTCACTGTGCCAAAACCCCCCTGGACAGCAGCCTGACTCCCTGTTGCACTCAAACAGAGAGCGTGAAGGACCTTATCCGGTACCTGCGACATGAGGATGACACGAGGGACATCCGCCAGCAGCTGGGCGCTGCCCAGATCCTGCAGAACGACCTGCTGCCCATCATCACCCAGCACAGCCAGGACAAACCCCTTTTCGATGCCTGCATCAGGTACCCCTATAGCCAACCTGCCTGCCACCCCGTCCATAAGACCATTGGATACAAGTGGACCTGTACTGATGCCGTATTTTCAGCTGAGAGGATTTTGTAATGGGTTGCTGGTTTTGTTTGTGTTTTTGGCGTTTCAGTCAAATACTGTCATTTCATCCTGTATAAGAAATTCTGATTTAAGGTTAGAGATGCTTGCTGAGTGTGTTTATAATTATGTGATGAGAAAGTACATTTTTAGGAAGAAGTTTGGGTTTTCTGCATTCTTTATTTGGAATACACTGCATACACGCACAAAATCAAGCAAAGTTTTGTACACAATATATGCATATATTTATTGTGTTGTGGATGTCATACAATAATTTATTGTATTTGTATTTTTGTAGCACTGTAGGGGGCCCAGGGGAAGCGGTATTTCAACGCACAGTATCTGTACATGGATGTATAGACAATGGAAACCTCTTGAGTGTTGACTCTTAATGCTGATGTTATTTTCTTGACAGGCTAATGGTCAACTTGACTCAGCCTGCACTGCTCTGCTTTGGGAAAGTCCCGCAGGATCCTACGTTCAGACATCATTTCCTGCAGGTCGTGTCTTACCTACAGGCCTACAAGGAGGTGCGTGTTGAACGACTTTATTGTTGAAATTGACTGCTGACAGGTCAGAGTTGGAGTCACCACATGTGACCTGCAAATGATTGCAAAGATTTGCTGCTTCCATACAAGTCCTTTCATCCTTGGGTGTTTGTGGTTGAAACATGGATCTTTGGATTTAGTGCTGGTGCAGACCTTGGAATAAAGCGACAGCTGTGAATCCCTGCAGGCGTTGGCGATAGCTCTCCTTGCTGCAGCTCTTGGAAGCACGTGGCAAGCTCAACCTGCCTCAGTGTCTATGGACCTTGGAGACCAGTTTGTTGCAAACATCCCAGCTAAATAATTAATGGCTGCTTTTAATTTCCCTGCAGGCTTTCGCCAGTGAGAAAGTCTTTGGAGTGCTGAGTGAAACTCTATACAGCCTCCTGCAGCTGGTGAGTCTGCTGTTAGCCACCGTCCATTGGTTCTTCAGGTATGACCATGTATAGAATATTTGAAGAATGGGGTCTCGACCCCCTGCAGTGGCAGATTCCTGGCTGTAGCCACCAGTGAGGAGAACTGCTAAGGAGGACAGTGATGCTGTGATTCGTCACACCTTGGCATGGATGGGGTCCACTCCTCCTAACGGAGACTTTTCATTGGAGGTATCATTCTCTCACGTGTGATTAACAGTCACCCCATTGTGTTCCTGTTCCAGGAATGGCAGCAAAGGCAGGAAGAGGATAACCTGCTGATAGAGAGGATCCTGTTGCTGCTCAGGAATGTTCTGCATGTTCCTGCAGATCCCTATGAAGAGAAGGTCTGGACAGAGATTTCTTTTCCATAGCTCGTCAGTTTGTGTGTTGTCAAAATGGAGTTTGTTTACCTTTTGTTAGCCAAAAGCGACCGTGGTTTCTCACGGGCCTCTTTCTTCCCGGTTTCATCAGAATGTGGATGATGACGCCAGTGTCCACGACAAACTGCTGTGGGCCATCCACATGAGCGGGATGGACGACCTGCTGAAGTTCCTGGCCAGCGCCCAGAGTGAGCAGCACTGGAGCATGCACGTGCTGGAGGTCATCTCCCTCATGTTCAGAGACCAGGTCAGGCTCTGGCCGTACGCGTGCGGGTGGGTTTGAGAATCACTGGGCGCAGACGCCGTGTAGATGCCGTGTCCCGCGTGTCGCCTACAGACCCCGGAGCTGCTGGTCAGTGCAGGGCAGGCTCGCTCCACTCAGGAGAAGCAGAAGGACGCCCAAGAGCTGGAGCTGCTGCGGCTGAAGGAACAGGCAGAAAGGCGGAGCCGCTCACGGCAGCGGGGCACCAGGTATGTATCACACCCAGAGCCTACGGAGGTCGTTTGCTTTTGCCTTGATGTCTGTAGTTTTGATAGCGTTTTTTCGTCTTTCTTTGCCAAAGACATTCCCGCTTTGGGGGCTCCTATGTGGTTCAGGGACTGAAGTCCATTGGAGACAAAGATGTGATTTATCATCGAGGCCTTCACAATGTGAGTGCGTCTGCACCAGGAGCCGTGACATAACCTGCCTAAAGACATATCACCAGTTTTTTATGTAATCTTCCGGTTCGTTTGTTTGGTGTCCTCTGGAGGTTTAGCTGTTCATAAAGAGTTATGTTGCCTGATTCCCACTTAATGAAGCAATTTCCTGTAGCTGCTTAAGAATTTGGGAAGGCCCTTTTAAAAAAGGTTTTAAATTTGATTGATGGACTCTTTGCAAAACTTCAGCATTCGTACTATTGTACAGGAGAGCTTTGTCTGTGTATTATTGGTTTTATTTAGACTTTTTTTCTTCTGTGCTCTGTAGTTCAAGCACTACACACACGATGCAGGTAAGGCGATAAGCCGCGTCCCCAAGCGCAGACAGATGGCGAAGGATGCGGAAGGGCAGCGCCGCTCTGCTCTCAACGTGCGCCTCTTTCTGCGAGACTTCTGCATAGACTTCCTAGAGAACTGCTATAATCGCCTCATGTTCCAGGTCAAGGTAGGTGTACGCACGCGCTCTGAATTATGGGTATCGAGTCGCAAAAATACGGCATGAAACATGGTAGAGGTTATGATTGATCCTGACAAGTCTCATTTCATCCCACAACCACAGGAGTGTCTGATCCGGGAACAGGCACAACAGCACGACGAGACCTACTTCCTGTGGGCTTTGAGCTTCTTCATGGCCTTCAACCGGGGACACATCTTTCGCCCTGACCTCGTCTCAGAGACCATGTCCATCCGTGCCTTCCACTTCATCGAGCGCAACATCACCAACTACTACGAGATGATGCTCACTGACCGAAAGGAAGCCACATCGTGGTCAAGCAGGTCGGACGCATGTCTCGGGTGTTGGGCCTCTCGGGCAATAGGGGGAGCTAGTGAGCCGCTATGCCTGGAGTAGTAATTTTGTGTGTGTGTTAAAACTTAAGAATGTCTGCTGACTGGCACTTGTTGGCAACTGCAGGATGCACCTAGCCTTGAAGGCTTATCAAGAGCTGCTATTAACAGTGAACGAGATGGACAGATCACAAGACGAGAGCATCCGTCAAAGTGCAAACGTCATAAAGAGTGAGGGCCCTTCGCTCTTCTGCCAGATGATTTCTCTGCATGTTCTACCTGTTTTGTGTGTTTCACACTCTTCCTAGCCATGCCACATTAATGCAGTCATGTCTGTCGAAGTTCATCCAGTTGTTAATCCAGCACGTGTAGGATTTGTTCTGCTCAGTCATGTGACCTGTGTCTGTAATGTCCACATAAAAAAAAAAAAAACGCTCCTTAGATGACATGTCTGGCCTTGGTTTCCAGGCAACATTTTTTACCTGATGGAGTACCGTGAGATCTTCCTGACGCTGCTGCGCAAGTTCGATGAGACAAAGCAGCCACGCTCCTTCCTGCGAGACCTCATAGAGTCCACCCACCTCTTCCTGCGCATGCTTGAGCGCTTCTGTAAGGGTCGCAACAACCTGGTTGTCCAGGTGAGTGGTTGGGGGGGGGGGGGGCTTCTGGTGAGGCCATGAGGAGGGTGGAGTGAGGGTGCTTTGGTGGCAGATCTTCTGTGACAAAACTTCTGTCTGGAAAACTAAAGAGTACCTCCATGTCCATCACAGAGGAAGAAGGTTAAGCGTAGGAAGTCCCGTGGCCGGAAGAAGCAGCCTGCCGTGCAGAGCACCCCCGAGGCACTGGAGGAGACCTGGCAGGTCGTATCAGAGGAGCTAAGGGCTGCAGGATTTCAGGTCGGTGTGTGAACGGCTTCCCTACTGCATGATGTGTAGTAAAACATTTAAGGACTCTTGCTTGATAAGATCCCGGAGACTTGAACCTCTGTTTTAGTAAATGTATAATAAGCTCCCATAAGGTAACAGATAGTGATTCCGCTTGTTCGGGTGGGTCCTGGGTTGTGGCTGCAGTTGTCAGAATCCCTGACAGAGGGCGCCATACCGTTTGACGCCGCGTCAGAGATGCCGCCGGAGGAGCAGCGCACAGAGGCCATGGTGCGCATTCAGGACGCCCTGCTGGCCCGCCTGGGGCCTGAAGCACTCGGCCTGCTCCGTGCTGCCAGGTCAGCCAGTAAACACTCGTCTAGCTTTTCTTGGCTTTATGCCGTACGCGCGTGAGCAATCGGAGTGTTCATCGAGCTTCCTCCCTCACTTTACCTGACCCATCCTGAGCAGGGAGGTGTGGCCAGAGGGAGACGTGTTCGGATCAGCTGACGTGGAGCCAGAAGAAGAGATGCAACTCTTGAATCAGATTCTGTTTGCCAACCTGCCCAGTAAGTACTGGCAAGGCAGGGTTTTTGTTTCAATAACTGGGATGGGTTTCATTTTGGAATCTTAGCTGAAAGATCATATTGCATTGAAAACTTGGGGATGTTACCTAAGGGAATTAACTTTGATTTGGCAACCTGTGCTGTTCAGGATTACCTATCATGGTAGGCTAATCTGTTAGATGAACACATTATTGGCCGTATGGTTGGTATTTTTATTTTGTTGGTACGTGGCACTTGAGTGTTTGAAAGTGCCCTGAGAGAACCTGCTGAGGACACTGCTGTCCTGGTCTGTGAGACTGTAATTCATTGATTTGTGGATGAACAGGAGCAGCTCCCGCTGAAGTCGAAGAGGATGATGGTGTAGAGGAGATTGAGGAAGAGGAGGAGCTGGAGTCTGTCTCTTTGTCAGAGACGGAGTTCAACTTCATTGACTATGTTAAGAGGTAAGTTTTAAGAAATGTATGTGTGTGCAGTCAAGAACATTTGTGAACTCTGGATTTCTGTATGAACGGTTCTTAAATTGGATCTGATCTCTAAGTGAAAGATCTTATTAAATAAATAGTCCAGCAATTTGCATTGCCATGTCTTACTGAACGAATGGTTTAAACTATTCATTGTTTGAAAAGCAAGCTATTGTTTCTGTCATATGATATTCAAAATCAAGGAAACCCCTGCATGAAAAATTTAATTTTGAAATTAATTACATTTACAATTATAAATGCAACTACAAAGGAGGTGGTATTAGGTTGAATGCCAGTTGTCAGTGTGTGCGAGCTGTAAAAGAGATCTGACAGCACTTTGATATGTGAATTTTAAAAGCAACTACCAGAGTTTTGGTAGGTTGGGCTTTTTCTCAATCCGGAAGTGGTTCCACAAGTTTCCACCACAAAAAAACTCGCCCTGAAAAACCAGCTCCGGCCAGGCACCACAGAAAAGCTGGTCTCAGACTTTGGAACCGTAACGTCAACTAAAGTGAGACGGGCTATCGTGTACAAATTTTCTGCATACCAAAAAATTATACAGGTAATAGAGGGAGTAATTCTCTGAATTTTTTGGTTCACCATCGTATAAAAACTTAAAATCCAAAAACAACAAAGTCCACAAAACAATTAATATAAACCTTTACTCTCACTTCCAGCTACATAACATTTCCATTCCGTTATTTTTTTAAACCAGTGGAAATGTGAGGAGGTTCTCAAAAGAGAACCAGCCCAACACAGGTACCAGCTTCAGCTCTGTGTTGGGGGGGAAATGAGGTAAAAGTGGCCGAATAGGTGGTGCCCAAATTTCTGGTGCTTGAACCACGAAAAACTACTGTATCAGGAGAGGAATTTTTCAGAAATCATGGCTGCTTATGTCAAACATGAAGAACCTGTAGGAGAAGAGTTGAAGATCACCACAAATGCATGTATGAGTGTGTGATCAACTTCAGACATTTTCTCATTTCCTTTTTTGGTCATATTTACCAGGGTGCCAGTAATGTATGTTCTTGTGGCAAAATCTAGTACGTACATCTTCAATTTGGAAAAACTCCATTGATGTAATAAGTATTTCATCGTGTACATGTAAGTGCTAGGAGCGGATGGCCAGATGCGTAACAGAATGGAATAGCGTTCCTTTATCGATTCCCACAAAGGAAATTCTTTTCACCTGCCCGGTCTTACTCTCCATGAGACACACAGACACATGCGAGTAAAAGCAAGCCTGGGGGATACAGCTCATGGGCCAAGCGGTGTTAAGGGCCTTGCTCAGTGGTCCTGGGATGTGAACTGGTGACCATCAGCTAGAGGCTTCATACTTCATTTTAGAAAGTACATGGTTCTTTAAGCCACATGTGTGTGAAGTATGTTTTGATTTTTCCTGAATTACGTGTGACGTCGCAAGAACACGTGCAGAAGTGGTGACTTTAATTTAGCTGCTCGCTAACGAGTGAAGCCGTCACTCAGGTTCGCCAATCCGGGCATCGTGAGGCCTTACCTGCTGCTGCTGAAGTCCTACTCGCAGAACACGGCTCACACCAACCACTGCATCACACGCATGCTGCACCGCCTGGCCGTCGACCTCAAGATGGATGCCCTGCTCTTCCAGCTCTCCATCTTCCACCTCTTCCACAAGATCTTGGGCGATCCAGCGGTCACTGCCTACAAGGTGAGGATCATGGTCCGTGGGGTCAAGGTTAGGCTGCGGATGCCGGTCCTCACCTGTGGACGGGGGACTTAGCTTGAGGTATCAATGCCATTTTAAAATGGGGGCCTGATTTGTTTGTATTTAATATAAAGTGTTGATTAGCTCTGTCCCCTATACTCACACCCTACCCAACAGGAGCTGGTAACCTTCATCAAATTTGTGCTGAACCGCTTCTTCGCCCTGGCGGCACGCAACAACAAGGCGTACATGGAGCTGCTCTTCTGGAAAAATGTGGGCACCGTGCGGGAAATGACGGAGGGCTACCGGAAGCCCGAGGACGAGGACGGGTGAGGGCGCCTTCCACAGCCCTGTGTGATTCTGTGACGGGTCCTCTATGGTTAAGTCAGCCCATTACATCACACCGTTCTTTCATTCAGGGATGGGAGCAAAAGAGCGAAGTGGACCCCAGAGGAGGCAGAAGAGCTTCGGCGACTCTACGAAGAGCACAAGGACTCGGGGGGTGAGCCTGTCGCCCGTGGCAACAGTGCTGCTTAGCTAGCAATGGCACAACTCCATTGGCATGGAAATAAATTGCAGCGGTTTCATTGTTTTGCTTGTATCAGGTGGGAAAATTCTTAGAAATCATGACGGCATATGTGAACCTGCAGGGGCAATAAGAAATTGTGGTTGAAACCTGAAGATCACCACAAATATACAATATAAATATAGGTTATTTCGGTGAACTCCCTCATCATACTTGTGTTAAATTTTATTCTGGTGGTAGTTCTCTTGGTGTACCACTCCCAAAAAAGTGGTCAGGAATACTGTACTCTCTTTAGTTCTGTTAGTATTAAAATCGTTATTCATACCCCTTATGTGCTGTGTACTCCCCCCAGCACTTCTTCCCCATTCCCTCATTCAGTATTCTGTTGTTTCAACCCCCCCAGTCCCTGATATTGTGGAGACGTTGCTGCCGCTGCTCTCGAACACGACCCGCACTCGCCGTCATGTGATCACTCAGCTGGTGAACATGGGGCTGGTGGATAGTGCCAAGGACCTGAAGAAGGAGAGGTCAGGCTTCTCTGTGCTCTTCACAATCAACTGTTTTTTTTTTTTTTTTCTTCTTTCGACCACTGAGATGGCACTTTGGTTGCTTATTTTACTTTTTCTTCGTCATCAATCACACTTTTTTTTTTTTCCCCCCTCTCTGTTTAGAAAGGGCACTCGCATCGTCCTCTGGACAGAGGAACAGGAGTTTGAGCTTCAGACGCTGTTTGAGGAGTACAGGGACTCTGATGGTATGTATGCCACGTCTGGTCTCATAAAAGCACATGAGAGGATGTGAATTCCATCCAGCCACTCAGTATTACTGAAATAGCTCCTCATGAGTTGGCGGGCTGTGGGGGGGGGGGGGGCAAGCCTGCGCGAGGTGGGCAGGTGATGAGCATGTCTTTCCTTCCACGTCACCTGCCTCACATTACCAGTTACATGGAACAGGCTCTGCCTTTTGGAAACCCCAGAGAAGGACATATGATGAGGAGGACCGATCCACTTCTGTAGCCATTTCCTCCACTTCCCCATAGTTTCCCTAAACCTGAGACTGTCTTTCGTCCTCCATATCATATGGGCCTCTTTGCCGGGGGGGGGGCTTCTCTGATCGCCACTGTGACTCGCCACGTCTCTCTCTCGGCCAGACGTCCTTGGAAACATCATGAGGCGCCTGACGGCTAGGCGGTCTCGAGCCCGGGTGGTGGACAAGCTGCTCAGTCTGGGCCTGGTGTCTGATAGGAAGGAGCTGTATAAGAAGAGGAGGCGCAATGCTGTGGGC
>JAODKF010000096.1:2117034-2137515 GCA_026779585.1 Mormyrus proboscirostris
ATATCCACCCCCATCCGCAGACCAGGGGGGGAGGGGGAGGGGGAGGGGGGGGGGATCATGCTTGGGCACAAGGCAGCCGGGCCACATGGGGGTAAGCCCTCAGACTGGCATCATTTGTTGCAGATTATAAGCCTTTGAATGACCATGCTTCTCCTTTTCGGATTTTTAATTTTTCTTAGACGGAAGAAGACTTCTTCTCTGACCTGGCGGGAGGGCGAAATGAGCAGCACTCTGATGAAGATGATGAGGAAGATGACTCACCGCAGAGCGACGACGAAGAGGTGCCGGACCGAGAGTCACTTCGACATCAAGAGAGACCGAAGAGGACCAAAGGAATGAGAGTAGAGAAGGACCTCAATTTGGGGCCGATGGTCCGGTCTCTTAGACAGGAGGGTGAGGGTGACTGTACTCTGTGTGATAGTTAACTCGTATGTGCCTCACTTGTGTCTGCAAGAAGTTATAGGTGGGTGACTGGTTTTGGTCTGTAGGTATGTCTGGACCCATTTTGTGGCTGCAGAACTGTCTGAACAGGACTGCAGACAACCGTGAAGAAGATGGTGAGTAATTTGCGCAACTTCAATATCTGTCAGTATTCAGGAAGGGGGTAAGGGACAAGCCACCCAGATTCGAACGTACTAAGGAACGCCCTCCTTTCGTTAACATAGGTGTGTCCCAAGCTGTACCTCTGGTCCCGCTGACGGAGGAGAACGAGGATGCCATGGAGGCCAAGAGCTTCCAGAGGCTGCTGCGCAAGCTGGGAGTCAGGGCACCTGCCGACGAGCAGGTGGGTGTGTCTGCGCTGGGTATTGGTGTCAGATGCTGCTGCAAGGCATGTAATCTATGTAATCTTAACGTGTAATCTATACTGTAGATCTATATGCCAAACATTCTTGCATATTGGTTAATATTTAAAAATAACATATTTGGAATAAAAATGCTCTTAGGAAACATTGGCTGAGAAGGTTTTTAAGGCTGGAAATTTGTCTGAATTCTGTCCTTGGGTTCCTAAAGACACTATCTCCTGAATGACTGAACAATTAATTTCAATTAATTGCGACATGGTGGTGCAGTGGTTAGCACTGTTGCCTCACACCTCTGGGACCCGGGTTTGAGTCTCCGCCTCCGTCGTCGTGGGGTTTCCTCTGGGTACTCCGGTTTCCCCCCACAGTCCAAAGGCATGCTGAGGCTAATTGGAGTTGATACATTGCCCATAGGAGTGCATGCGTGAGTGACTGGTGTGTGAATGTGCCCTGCGATGGGCTGGCCCCCTGTCCATGGTTGTTCCCTGCCTCGTGCCCGTTGCCATTAGGATAAAGCAGGTTGGAAAATGGATGCGTGGATGGATATGGACGGATACTCACGTTACGCATGTAATTGCATGTGCTGTGTATAGTGGGATTTTCTACTAAGCGCTATGTCCACCTCTCAAAACTGTTCCTGGAGCACACCCACTGAGTGGCAAACAGATTGAGAGGCAGCATAAGTGTTCAGCTTGAATGCCACAAGAAACAAAACTAAAATGGGGAAGAGCTGTCGTGCAGTTGATTGTACAAATCAGTTTTACAAGAAATGGGACATGAGAAATGGGATCTTTTTTTAGTTTTTTTACAGACTCCCGAAAGCTAAATAAGTATCAGACATGGTTCAGTCACATACGGCCCAAACCCGATCCATAATTAGGTATGGATCAGTGCAGATACTGAATCGGAATATCGGATAGGTACTCCCCTAGATGACAGGTGACTCGGATTCGGGGATCCCGGTGAATCAGTCTGGCTCCTGAGTGCCAGTGCAGGAAACTAGATGATCGAGGACTGGAGCTTCACAGGGATGTGAGTGCGCCCTTTCGGCCAGGATGTCTGCCACTGCTGATTGACAGTAGGAGGCAGAAAGGAAGCCAGAGATGAGGCTGCGTGTTTTGGTGAATGGTTCTTATACTGCATGCATGTGGAAAACCAAGCATGATGCAGCATCCTTGAGGGGGCTGTCGGCAAAATGCGGCAGGAGACGGAGCCTGGTGAGTGTGAGAGTGAGGCTCAGCCATCTACGCATCTGCGGGTCCCTTCTAGCTAGAGAGCAGACGAAGGGCAGACCTTCGCTGCTAATTAAGGATCTTTAAATCCCCTGCATGAGCAGGCCGGTCATTCAGCTGATCGGAGGCTGGTTGTGAGGAAGCTTCCAGTGTTTCCATTTGTGTTTTTTCCTTAAAATGAGTAAAATGCAAAACAAAAAAAAATGTTTTATACAGATAATCTGTGCAGTGTCAGCATGCAAGATAAAGTTTAATGTTTAAATAGTTTTAATTCTAGTTTACCTTTTGGTAAAGGTTGGCAGCTTGCCAACGGACAGCATCACAAATATAGAACTGTCCTCGCTCAGTGCTGCGTACTCACTGAACACGAGAGATGAGTTTGATGAATTTCGAAATGTAATATTTTTATAGCTGATACATGTACGGATACGGAAGGAGTTAAGATGGCGTTTGTTATGGGGGCGTAGGAGACATTCTGGAGGATTCCTGCTATGCTGAGTGCCTCCCAGCTGCGGGCGGCAGCCGCTGCCCTGTCCGTGAGTGAGGAGGCGCCAGAGGAGGAGGAGCAGGGAGGTGTTGAGGGGAGCCCTGCGGAGGAGCACAGCGAGTCGGAGGCCAGCCATGAACAGAGGGTGCAGGCCCTGCGAGCGCTGCTGCTGGAGCGTAAGCGGGAAGCCCCGGCGGGCGGGCACAGGGGTGAGCGCCTGCATCTACTTGGCCACATCCCACGTATGTCCCACGTATGTCCCACGTATGTCCCACGTATGTCCCACGCGCGCTTCACGCTGCTCTGATTTAATCTCATTTTGTTGTTCTTCCCTTTTCCAGATGAGTCGCCCACAGTGAATGACCCTGAGCTGGACTCCGACACGGAAGCCCCAAGGTAAGTAGAGAGAGGGGGGGGGATGCAGGATGATGTGGCCGGAGGTTTCCCTCCCTCCAGGCTGTGCTGGCCCTGTGTTTCTCGCCTTGTCATGTCTTATGATTCTGAAACGGAGCCTTAAGGCTGGTTCATACTCCTGCCTACTTATACCAGCAGTCCTGTCCGCCGGAACGTTATGATGCATTTGACGCCATTGTGCGCCTAAGCCCACGGACGATTTTACGCGGCAGCCTAAGCGCAGCTCTGGACACACTGCGCATGATCGATTCACTAATGTCCACTTTAGATGCCACACGTGAGTGCAGACTGGTCTCAAATTGAAAATCTCACGCCAGCCAGCTGACCCAAAGTTTGCATCCCTGTGAGCTGAATCTCTGAATTAGAGCATAGAGAAATGGACATAAACCTCAGTGCTGTAGTACATGAATATCAGAGTTATCATTTATGTTATAATTACTGTTATTAAAAATATAAATACAGCACAATGTATGCATGTGCAAAGTACCTGGCTTGATTGGAGAACTATAAATGTTTCCGTGTAACGCATAAGCAGAGTGGATATGCGAGTTGCGTTTGTACGAATCAGCCTTTAGGAGTGAACATTCAGGCAGTAAACTGTACGGCTGGACGATAAAATGATGATGATTATCGTGATATAATTTAATAACAAATGCTCAACAATTTCATAACAAATGCTCATAAAAGTTTTTATAGCTTAAATTTTATGCCAGTTCCTCTGTGCCTGCTTGTCAGGAGCGGCGATGGAGCACAAGCACAACTGTAAAATCAAATAGGGGTTTTATTGAACAAAGAAGATAATGTAACAGGGCAGGCAGACCAATACAACACAGTGAAAACAGGGCAACTCGGAGAGAGCAAGTAACTCCCAAGTAACCCGTCGAATAAGGGTAATCCAGAGAAATCCAAAATGAAAATCCACAGTAACACTCAGTCCAGGAGAAATCCACACCGTTATAATCCACAGAGAATTCCGAAACTCTAGGAAGAATGCAGCCACAACGTTTAAAAAAGGAGATACTATGGATAAACCAGTAAAAAGATGTTGGTGGCGTGTCGGGACTTTGGCAATTTAAAGACACCTACGACACGCAACAGACTGGTGCTGTGCATTGCAATCTCTGCCAAAAACCTGTGCCAACTAAATCTGGAAGTACCTCAATTTTATTTCACCACTAGAAGCATTTCCATCCAGAACATACAGAATGCAAGCGCTTAGAGTCACAGACACTAGCAATTAGTGCTGCAACTTTCAGTCGTGTCCCGTATTGGTTCAAAACGGGATACGGCATTTTAATGTATCAATACAAGGGGGGCGGCAACTCTACCAGCAATTTCAATGTCAAATTCTACCAAGAATGTCAGCCCCCCCTATAATAAAGAGTCAGGCAATCGGATAAAACCTGAGTAATAAAACGCACTCTCTGCATATTGCTAGTTTTGTGCCCTGGGGTTTCCAGAAGGCAATACACAACTTCTCATCTTTTTCATGTTCTGTTAAAGGGGAATTTAAAACATAAATGGAATGTCAACGTAATGAAATAATGAATTATTGAACATAATTATTTATGAATTGTACTGTGATAATTATCGATATGGACCAATATGGAAAAAACTCTCCCGATGAAATATTTTTCCGTATCGCCCAGCCAGTGTGAACTGTCAGTGTCTTAAACTGGGGTTTTAAAGGGACCCAGGAGCACAGAAAGCAGTGGCCTTCTCAGCCATGTAGCCACAAAACTCAGTGCTTTTCTCTGATCCTGCTGCATTGTTCCCCTAGAGCCCCGGAGGAAAGCAGGAACTCTGTGAAGAGGAGCAGAGTGCTGGACAGTGATGATGAAACAGGTGATGGATGCTGTGTATCATCTGCATTTAAGTCCCCCCCCCCCACAGGATCTCGCTGGGTAATACTGCATCCTCATACCTCCAGGGTTAGAGGTTTTCCTAATTCCAAGTTTGACTCTCTCTGTGGAGTTTCCTGTGTAAAAGTTTCTCCCAGCAGTCCAGTAAATGTGGTAGATTGGCATATGCGCTCTGATAGACTAGTATCCCGTCCAGGGTGCTGCCCTACTCTTAGCAGTTGTAGAAGTGTACATTCATCCGTCTTCCATATCTGAATGAAGTCCTGGAGAGTGATTTGCGTGTGAATAAGTTCAGGTTTTGCTAACCAGCTTCTGCTCCCTGATAAGCAACCACTAAACTGAAATCATCCGTTACTCCAGGGGAAGACGTGTCAGTGAATCACAGGGAGCCTAACTCGGATGAGGACTCGCCATCCGTTCCAGCCAAGCGCAGGCGTCACCGGGTGCTCATAGATGATGATGACGACGATGACTAGGGGGAGCCCTGCCTGTACCTACAGACGGCTGTGTGGCAGAGCTGAGACTATTAATTTCTGTTTTGATATTAGCCTTTCCTTTTCCCATTTTTTCCTCCCCCGCTGTATTTTATTCGCTGTTAGGACAGATGTCACCTGGCGTTGTTCTGTTTGAACCCCACCTGTCCCCAAACTCATGGGCGCAATATGGTCAGTAGTGTCGTAAAAGTTCACTACTGCATTGTTCTTGCCGAGTTATTTTTATTTGTCTGGAGATGGATGGGGGGGGGGGGCAAACCTGTGTGTGCTGGGAGATGTCCTGTTCCTGAATGTTTAGTCTGACCAAGCTTTTGACCTCCATTTTCAATAAAAATGTTCGTACCAGATATTTGACTTGATCCTGGTGCCTCACGGTGTCAGGTTCTGTACTACCTTAAGCGTCATAATGGGAATGTCATCATGATCATATCTGGACCCAAAACAGGAGCAGGTACGGCCAGTACTGGCTTGTAGTTTTCCTGTTTTGCCTCTGGTTTTGTGCACCTTTAAGGAAATATGAGGTGTCTTGCTTTCCTGTGAGATTTTGACATTCCTTTGTGTAAAATATCAGTGTCAGGATCAACTTCAAAATGATCTTAACGATTAGCACGCGTCCTTAGTAATCTTTCATACAGGAGGAGGCACTTAGTGTTTTGTGAAATGTAAACATTGGTAATTTACTCACCAGCTTACTCACCTTTGTCAGAAAGAATGTAAACATTAATTTAGCAGGCAATGCATTTATCCAATGCATGGTCAGCCAGTCACTGGGCTTAATGGCCAAGCTCAAGGATCCAGCGGTGAGATCATTCTGCTATCCCTGGGATCCTCCGATTACAGGCACATCGTCCTAACCCTCTGAGCCACCCAGACCCCTATATGAGCAGTTAGGCTAAGCTTCCAAAAAGCACCGTCGAACCCACATGATAAGAGCACAATGGATAATCATTCTATTGCCTTAAGTACTCAGCCATCTCATTGCATGTTGTTTTTGATGCTGGAAATCTTATGGTGGAAGAGAGATTTAACTGCAACATCTGTTGGTCGCACCAAATATGAGTTATATGCGTTGATCGAAAAAGTAATGTGTTTTTAATAAGTATCCTGATGATGAAAATATACTCCATGGCCGCTAGAGGGAGAACTTCGTAATAAGATTTGGGTAAAGATATGAACGTGATGTGCTCTGCAAAAATAATTTTTTATTATAAAAAAGTTAAGATGATTGTACAAAATATGTCATACTTTACACAATTTTAACTGTTAGATTACAACTCTGCAGTTTACACACCGGTGAAATTAAAACTTTATTGTCATGCTATTTCTTGGTTTGCGCTGTGATTTTTAGACACCCATTCATTTAACCCGTAGCAAAATGATTTTAAACATTTACCCTAAGCAAGCTTTATTATAAACTGGGAGCGGTTATCAGACAAACCCTCTGCTTAGTCGTTGTATCCAGCGTTCTCTCCACCTCTCCCCAGCTGCGACAGCATCCTCTCCCCACATCTGGACTGTGTTAACCACTTCCTGTCAGAGTCATCTGGTTGGACCTGCCTCTCTCTGAAAGATCCCCCTCCCCCCAACACACAATGAGGGGCGCTGGAAGGGGTTGTTATCTTAAAAAAAGGCGCACATGGACGTCAGTTGACAGAGCAGTATCCCATCCCAGCTGCGTAACTGCAGACTGCTCCTTTTCACAGCTCAACATGTCCGGTCAAGTGTAGTTCTTACAATGCAGATGCTAGATTCTGCAGAAAACTGCTAGAATAGCATGACTCGACAGCGTGCTTGTTTGGTACATCTGAGGAAAAGATCGAAGGACGTTCTGCATGAAGCCACATTCCTATTTATAAAAGTTGAAATTAAAGTGTAAAGGTTCCTGTGTGCAATTACTGGCATCTGGAAACCATGGAACTGAGGGAGCGATGTTGTGCCAAGAAGTTTCATGTCACACAACATGTAATCAAAACCCCCGTGTCCTACCAACATGTCTCAAAATGGGAGGATACGACTGTGCTACAGAGAAGCCGGAGTTGGAATATAAAATGGATGGCGACAGTGACAATTACATACATAACAACAGACATAATCATTACTGGATTACAGCAACCTTCAGCCGACTACAGCAGAAACTCTGGGAATATAACGTGGACATTCCCATGATGCATTTTAGTAAGGTTTTCTACGAGGTGATTTGTTTTAACACAAACCCGATTTTCCAGGACAACGGTTTTCCATTCTCCGGAGTATTTGCAGGGGGTATCTGCAGCAACAGTTCAGAAAAGTGAACAAAATGCAAGTTTGATTCTCTCATGTGTCTCATCATTAGTCATCTGCACCCTGACGAAATGCGTGATCTCCAACCCATACCCCCACCCCAGAGTAAATCATGTTAAAAGGGCAACCCAGTTTAACTGGTCTTATTGAGTAGGCTACATAAACTCACTCATTAATTGTAAGGCGTCCCAAGATCTGGTCAGTTTTCAGTTGGTGGTTCCTAATTTAAGGAGAGCTCAAAAAACCCTGACCCAGCCGTCCATCGCCGTAGCCTACACATATCACATCTGTGCGCTGTTTCACAACAAAATACAGTATAGAGCATATTCAACAGAGCATGAAGTAGAATTCAGCAATTTAGCGTTAGGGAACAACAGAATAATCAATCAATAACCAACGATCACCAAAGCAGTTTACAGCAATGCAAAAATCAAATAACATGCAGTGTGAAATTAGGCTAATCGAATTGGAGCCGGAGGAGGTGGGAGGACGGACAAAGACAACACCTCGTCACTTCACAGTAGGCCTATATTCAGAGAGAGACGGCAGAGCTTGTCCTTGATTAACGGAGAACACAATTGCTCATTAGGAAGCTATACTTAAAGCCCGCGGCATGAAAACAGAAGGTCTGTGACTGGTTGTGCTCTAATAAACAGAAACACACGCATCGCCATATTGACTTGCTAATGATTGGCATGAAGCTTTAGCATCCTAGCGTTACAGCTGTGAAATGCGTGGATAATACTTCCGCAAAAGCAGTACTACCCACTTTTGTTTTTGTGCTGTGCTGAAGTGTCAACACTGGCTTTGCCTATGTACATTGAACCCCGACGAAGTCCAAAGCTGCCGAAGTACACCTCCTTGTGCCAACATTAATTAAATGTATGACAACTCGATGGCCAAATATACTTTTCCGGTAGCTCCCCATTAAGCTAAAAGACACTGTCCCTTTGACACCTTTGACTCTGCCGTTGTAGCTCGTGAATAATATGTTTGTTTATACACGCTCGCAAGAGAAGTTCTTAATGCGCATTAAAACAACATTTTAATACAAGATAGCCTACACACGTTTGGGATTTTCTATGTTTGAAAAATATATATGTTGGTAATGATGATGGAGACATGCTTCGCTGTGTCACTTCTGCTGGCATCAGCCTCTTGCAGGATTCCCCCTCCCTCTCTTCCCTCGTCCCCCTGAGGGCGGCCGGTTATGAGCAATAGGCTCTTCGCTATGGTGTTTTCAGCTGTTCTCTGGGCAGCGGAGGAGTGAAAGAAAGGCTTTCACTATTTTTAAAAAAAGAAGTTTAGACTGAGTAACCGACGGTCCCATGTGCATCAGTTTACAGCTGAAGCCAAGCAGATAGAGAAGAGGCGGAGAAGAGAGAAAGGGAATAGAGGGGGAAAGGAAAACCCTTTGGTCTGGTAACTTTTTCCAGACGCTGTAAGCCAACTGGCCATTGCATGAAACGATTCTTGGGAAATGGTACGAGTTAACGCCAGGAACTTAAGCATAACCTAACTGCCCAGATTCAACAAACGTGGCTCTCCATTTTTCTTTCTTCGAAAACAGAAAAGACAGATCTTCAGGCACACCGGGAAAACTCACGTATTAAGCGGCGAGAAGAACCGGGATAAATTAAAAATGGACAACTTTGCATACATACCAGTGGAAATTAAGACGTATAACAGAAAAAACTAAAAGTTCAAGAAACATTCCTGACTTCCCTGAGTTTATTTTGCGATTGTTATTGTGCTTGGAGACGGATCCAGTCATCGGGGTGCGTGGTAAGTTTACGTTTTTCCTGCTGTTATATCTGGCGTAAAAGAACAAGTCAACCGCGTTGTATCACATTGGTAACTATTTAATCTCACATTTTAATGTACTCTCTCACATTTCAAAATTTCCGTAATTCGGGGTAAAATGACATTAAAGAGTGACTCGCTTAAACATTCTACGTCTGCGAGCGTTTTATGGCGAAATGGGAGCCGTTCTTGTTTGACATGCTTCGCGGCCACTAATTGATTTGAATAACTTCTCGGTTTAAAATTTTCCACCTGTTTTTGCATTAACAACTAAAATGACCGGAAAGTTGGAGGTCACTGTGCCGTTGACAGGACAGGATAAGACAGTCTCGCCTTTCCTCTCCCCACGAGCTTCCTTCCTGGCATTTGAACCTGCAGCCTTCAGGTCATACGTCGGCTTCTTCCACGAGTGATTATATTAATATTTGTTGAGAATTATAGTGGGGAAAAATACTGCATGCATTAAATCGGGATGTGGGCTGTTTTTTCCTGAAGTTTATTTTACAATTCCCTCTTATTTTGGGGCTAATGTAGGTACGGTAGGGTCGGTGGGCCTGGGGGGTCTCCAGGTTTTTCCATACTTCTACTTTGTATTGTATTCCGCCAGTTTATACTAAATTCTACAGGCCTTCTATATATATATATATATATATATATATATAATACTTTGTCTGCTTTGTGTTATAGTTTGCAGTAAAAGAAACCCGATAAAACAAAATGTGAAACAAATGAATAACCATAATTTACTTAAAAATGTCAAAAACAACCGGTTAAATAAAACACGAATGACTCCAGAGCAGCGTGAAATAGGCTCCACGCTCTGAGCAAGAAGCTCGTACCTACTGGGTTGAATTCACTGGCGAAATCACTGCCATTAAACACGCTGGTTTTGGGTACAGCTGTGGTTTCCTACCATCTCACGTTTCTAAACTTGTGACCCTCGTCGCGCTGTAACCGCCCCCCGCACGTTGCCTTTCACGGGCGCCGCCGTGACCGCTGCTGTTTGCTTAGCTTGGGCTCACTTGCCCGGCGCGCTGTTTGCTTTGGGTGGCTGAGCCCATAGATAACAATGCGACAGGATTTTCATAATGCTTTGTCGTGTCTTCTTCCGCTTTGCACAGACGGGTACGTGGGTTCTGATCCTTTATTTTTTTCCTCTCCCCCTTTTTTATTCGTGACATCGAATTTCGTATCGTCTCCCCTGGTGTCAGGTTTCACGTTTTTGTTGTTTTTCCACATTCGCTGGATTTTACCCAAGCTGTAAAGTTGACATGAGTTAACGCGGTAAGGATGGGAGGGTGTTTAGCGGTTAGAGTGTGCCGGCTTTAAGGTGTAATGATAGCATGGAACCCCCCCAGGCAGTCACAGTGCTTCTCTAGTTACACCCCTGCTTACTGGGTCCAGATGGCTTTGCCTCACCCAGCCTGGGAAAATCTTCCCAGACGTTTTTTTTTTTCCTCCCAGCAAGACCTGAGATGAAACAGGAAGAGCTTAAGGCTTCCAGTGAACCCTTCATTTCCCTTTGAGGAAGGCGATACCTTCTGCCGCACACCTCTCCAGTAGTTGCTGGAAATGTTGCCGGCATCTGGCTGAGGTGGTGACAGGAGCAGTGGTGTCCTTGTCAGGCCTGTGGACACCCGCCTTTGCCGCGGTAAGGACTCTACAGGCCTAATCTAGGTAGGGCTTCTGGAAGTCACAAGAGCACCTTTGAATTCTGCATTTTTACTGGTAGTTTTTTTTTCTCGCTTATGAAGGTGTGAATGGATTGTGAGTCCTGCAGTGGGTTGGCATCCCATCCTGGGTTTTTCCGTCTTGTGCTTGTACCCTGCTTTGGAGAAGCTGGTATAGAAAATGGATGGATAGATGCTTTCTTGTTGTAATTTTCTGTAGAAAAAATGTCAGCTGGTTCCTCAAGTTGTCATGTTTTAGTTGCCATTAAGTGCTGTGGCTGCATGTTCTGCATCTTGATAGGTTATAACAAGAATTAGGTTTCTTCAACAGCTTGGCTTCATCTTAAAGGATGTGTCCTTGGTTGATTGGTTGAATTATCACTGTTGAATTATCACATTATTTACCCATTTATGTAGTCGGATATTTTACAGAAAGATTCTACATGTTATGTACCACCTATTCCAGAGATGTTACAGAACAATTACAACTGGAAATGCTACACGGTCTTTTCCTTAATGTCTCTGCATTAACATATGGTTTTATAGGCGATTTTAAAAGTTATGGACATTAATCAGTCTGAATTTGCCTGAGTTCTTAATATGAAAACGAGTGATGTCGGTCCTGTTGTATGTTAACTCATTAGGAAGAGCATACACACCTGCTCTCTGGTTTCCCCCCACTGCCTATTCAATTCAGCTTTGTGTGTATTGCGCATTGTGTGTAGGCGACAGTGGCAAGGAAAAACTCCCTAGAAGGAAGAAACTTTGGGAGGAACCAGACTCAAAGGGGGAGTCCATCCTCCAGGGGCCCGCAGAGGAAGTCAAATGAAGCAACAGTTATTGGATTGGCAAAGACAAGCTGGGTGGACAGAGTAGCTGTAGAAGTTTCATGCAGAACAAAAACTCTTTTTGTTTGTTTGTGTTAGATCTTGTGTTTGTTGTGTCCATTGTGGCTCTTTGGGTTAGGACCGTGCCCGTGATCTTTGGGCCAATTCAAATCCTGTGGTCATCAGAGTGATGTGGCCATTGGCCTCTTGAGCAAAGCCCTTGAGCCCAATTGCTCCCGGGATACTGGCTGACACTCTTCTTGTCCTCACTTGTGTCAAGTTAGCTAAACACAAATTTACCTTTTTTTTTTTTTCCTCTTGATTTTCCCTTACAGTTTGCAGAACCTCTGTAAACAAGGTTTGCTGTTGGCAGACCATAAATTTGGCTCCAAAGAACATAAAAACAGTGTTTTTTGCAGCATAGAGATCCTGAATGTGCAACGATAGATCCAGCATGGAACTGAGTTTCAAGGGAGATCTGATAGTACCTTTGCTAGAACATAATGTGGCATTGAAGCGCGCCAGTTAACATTTTAATTTACTGTTGCTCTGTGGATGTCTGCATGCCTGCAGCTTCCATTGTCAGGCTGATCATATCAGTTGACCAGCAATAACCAGAACAATTATCATATCTTTGCTCAGCAATAGAATCAAATTAATGAAATTCGGGTTGAAACCTGGGCCACTTGCGTAGCATATCGGATTTCCTGTACAAGCTGTCTGATTTTCAATTCTTTCAATTTCTGCTGCAAGCTGCTCAACGTGGCCAAGTCACAGTTCACAAAGGATATTGTTCTGTGAGCTGTTTTTTAAAAGTCGGGGTGTAACGTAGCGTGTCCTGAGTGTATCCACACGTGCCCGCTGGTGCAGCATGCTGTCTTGTGTAGTGCTTTGCACGTCAAAGGGAAGAAGGTGGGGGGGAGGGGGAGGGGTTAGATGCATGATAGCTTGTTCACTTTTTTTTTTTTGCTTTAAAATTTATTTTTTAATGATATTAGTAATTCCTTGGGAAGTTGAAGGGGAGTGCCTGGCGGACAGGTCTCCACCCATGGGGCCCAACTGCGCATAGATATAGTCAGGCTCGCCTCAACATATGGCTCAGGCTTTGGAACTAAACTTCTGCACAGGGAGAGAGGCACCCATGGTGAGAGGCGTTGGGTAGGGGTGGGACTTCTTGTAGACCCCCAGTTTGGTGCCAGTGCATTGGAGTTTACCGTGGTGGATGCGAGGGTTCCTCCCTTCGACTTGGTGTCGGGGGACAGACACGCCAAACAAAAAGCCTTGGAGGGAAGGTGCCGGAAGGTGCCCCATCTGGGGACTCCCATTATTCTGCTGGGGAACTCCAGTGCTCATGTAGGTAATGACAGTGAAACTTGGGTGTGATTGGGAGGACTGGCCTGCCTGATCGTAATCTGAGCAGTGATCTGTTATTGGACTTCTGTGCTAATGACATAAGGGTGTTCATAAATGCACCTGGTGCCAGAGCACCCAAGGTTGCAGTTCGATGATCGATTTTATAATTGTATCAACGGATGTGTTCATGTGTTTTGGACAGCTGTCAACTGATCACCACCTGGTGGTGAGTTGGATCCGATGGTGGGAGAAGATGCCAAATAGACCTGGTAGACCCAAATGCATGCTGTCATGCTGAAAAGCAGGCCCTCAGGGCTGGGTTAGCTTGTGGGACTCCGGAAGCAGCGGCCGGGTACAAAAACAGTGGTGTTTGTGAGGATATGGAGAAGGACGTTTGGTTGGCCTTGAAAAAGTTCTGTCAAACCATCAGGTGAGGGAAGCAGAACTTCTCCAATGCTATGTACAGCAGGACTGGAGAGCTTTTGACCTCATCTCGGGATATAGTCAAGTGGTTTAAGGAATATTTAGAGGATCTCCTAAATCCCACTGATACACTTTCATCAAAGGAAGTAGAGCTGGAAGATTCAGAGGAGGATTTGCCCACCTCTGGAGTTGAGGTCACTGAAGTAGTCAAACAACTACTCAGTGGTACAGTGGATGAGACTCACCCTTGATTCTTTTATTTTCAAGTTCTTGAAACTCTTGATATTGTTGGGCTGTCTTGGTTAACACGCCTCTTCAGCGTTGCATGGGCGTTGGGAACAGTGCCGTTGAATTGGCAGACTGGGGTCGTAGCCCCAATCTTTAAGAAAGGGTACCAGAGGTGTTCCAATTTCAGGGGGATCACACTCTTCAACCTCCCTGGTAAGGTCTGTGCCGGTGTACAGGAGAGGAGGGTCCGTCCGTTGTTTGAACCTCAGATTCCGTCCTGGTGATGGAACACTGGAAGATCTCTATACATTCACAGGATACTGAAGGGTTTGTGGGAATTTGCCCAACCAGTCTACATGTGTTTCTTGAACCTAGAAAAGGCATATGACTGTCTCTGTTGGGGGGTCCTGTGGGGGGGTGCTCCAGGAGTATGGGGTTCCTTGTTACAGGCCTTCAGCTCCCTGTACAAAGGGAATAAGAGTTTGGTTTGCACTGCCAGCAGTAAGTCAGACTCATTCCCTGTGGGTGTTGGACTCCGCCAGGGCTGCCTTTTGTCACTGATTCTGTTCACAACCTTTTTGGACAGAATTTTGAGTTTGGAAGCATCAGGATCACATCTTTGCTTTTTGCAGACGATGTGGTCCCATTGGTGTTATCGCACAGGGATGCGACCATGGTTCTCGACCAGAAAAGGGTGGGTCACCCTCTCCTGGTGGGGATGAGTACTGCCTCTAGTGGAGGAGTTTAAGTATTGCGGGGTCTTGTTCACGAATGAGAAAAAGGGAGCGGAGATAAAAAAAAACGGATCGGTGCAGCGTCGGCAGTAATGTGGACGCTGTACTGTTATGTTTTTATGAGGAGGGAGCTGAGCCAGAAAGCAAAGCTGTCAGTTTACCGGTTGATCTACATTCCTACCCTCACCTATAGCCATGAACTCTGGATAGTGACCGAGAGAATGAGATACAAGTAGCTGAAATGAGCTTCCTCCGCAGGATGTCTGGGCTCAGCCTTAGGGTGAGGGTGAGGAGCTCAGACATTCAGGAGGGGCTCCCAGCTGAGGTAGTTCAGGCATCTAGGATGCCTCCTGGACGGCTCCCTGGGGAGCTGTTTGGGGTATGTCCAATAAGGAGGAGGCCCCGGGGCAGACCCCTGGAGAGACTATATGTCTCGGCTGGCCTGGGAACGCCTGGGTGTTCTCCTGGTGGAGCTAGAGGAGGTGGCTGGTGAGAGGGAGGTCTGGGCATCCCTGCTTTGACTGCTGTCCCCACGACCCGAACTTGGATAAGCAGTGGAATATGGATGGATGGTAATTGTACTTATCATCCTAATATGTTTTGGACTCGGTTATTCTCAAGTTTATTAATCACCAAATTTTTTTTGTTTTACCGTAGGTGCAGGTTCTCACTCACACTCAATCATACACACACACACACCCCTGCCCTAAGAGAACCACCTATTGCCAGCCAGAGATCAAATGTAAGCATTGTACTTTAATGTGGATGCCAACGAACTACCGGTGTGCTGCTGTTTAATCTGTCATGCTTGAGCCACCTCTCCTGGTCCTCTGTGAAATCGTGAAGTTTCTTCCACCCAAACAGACCAGCTTCACATCATGCACGGGCTTGTGATGGCACATTCTTCTCAGAAAATTGCCTTTTGAACTGGGTCTAATTTCAAAGCAAAGTCTTGGATACTGATTTCTTGTTTCTGGGTCTGAGCAGGACCAGTGGGTGTCTGTGCCAAAATCACTGCTGTTCCCCTCCCCCCTTTTCAGTCTGGGAACAAAGTGTTTCTTCAAAAAAGGTGGTAGGACACTGGAGTGAGGTTGACTATATTTCCCGCTATTGATGGAAGCTACAAAGAGTAAACAGGAAACCAAGTCCAGATACAGGAAGTATTTCTTTTTTTCTTTCTTTCAAAGACAATGAATACATGGCTAATTATAGTTGTTTCTTCTTATATAGGCTGTAAGATAAAGTTTGTTGTATAGCATGTGGACTTGTGGTGAGAAACAATCTGTCTGATATCTACATTTCAAGAGAGTAAGATTTTTCAGGAAGCTCCATAAGCAAGTGCCCCAGGCTACTGGTGCTTTTCCACTGGTATACAGGAACAGAGCCGCAGCCAAACCGTAGTGCGAGGGACTATAGTGAGCTGTCACGTTGGCTGCGGTCACGTTCCAGCTCACTTTAGTTTTCCTTTGCAGGGGGGTCGGCTCAGTAAAGACGTTGCTGGGTTTGAAGAGTGACAATGATGTAAAACTGAGATGCTTCTTCACTGTTCACTCGGTGTACATTTTGATTTCACTATGGGCTAATTTCAGCTAGCACGTCTGTGGGAATCACCATTTTATGTTAGCATCAAACACTATCAGAATAAGCAATCGCTTGTATAATTTACATTATGAATCCATTCCATTCAGCTGTTGCATAGTACTTAAGTAGGCGGTTGGAAATTTTCAAGTTCTGGGTTATCGGTAATGCATCAATACACCACAATGTGCCAGACCATTAATAATGAATATGACCTATTTCCCTTCAGATAATCCATATGCAGAACAGCGGTATCTGGTATACCTGGTGCATTTCGACCAATCAGATGGTGGTGATGCAACCAGCTTGGTTTGGTCATGTTTTCTGCCCTGCTACAAATCCCTCGTTTCAACCAACACGGAGCTGGTGCGGCGGCTGCTGCTGCTGGGCTGGTTCTTGCCTGTGTTTCCACTGGTTTCAAAAAAGAACGGAACAGAATGTTACGTAGGTGGAAGTGAAAATAAAGGAAAGGTTAATCTGTTTCATTTTATTTGGTTTCACTCGTTTCTATTGCCTGCGTCCACTTTTGTCTCCGTAAAGGCTCCCCCCGTATGTTTGTGTGAGTTTATTCTCGCTCGCTGTTTTACTGCCGTCCGTCTAAGGATCACACAAGTCTGCTTAAAACTAAACTTTGCAGTCCGCTTCATGATCTCTTCCCCACTCAAACGCAGCAATATTTTATTTATTAAACCTGCGAAATATTTATACTTTATTTTTTATGTTTATACTTCATTATTAAATCTGGCCAGCAGATCAATTTTTTCGTTTTTCACAAAATAAAAAAAGAATTTATGCGAATTATACAAGTATTTTAGTGCAAGTTAATATTATTTTCAATAATATAATCTTATTTTCAGAAAATACAGTCGTACTATTTTAAGCTATTTTACAGCATTTTGTCTGTCTGGAGGCTCCTCTGTCTGTGTTACTGTAGTTTTATTCTCGCTCGCTGTTTGACCCTTTTAAGGATTGCGCAATAATGCTAAAACTGTCAAAAACTGAGCTTTCTGTCAGCCTTATAATCTCATCGCCACCTGCACATCACATTTTATTTATTCGACCGGCAACATATTTATACTTTTTTATTATTATTAAATCTCGACAACAATCTTTCGTTTGTCGCAGCATAAAAAACAATGAATATTATTCTGTTAATTAATCAGATGGCAAGTTGTTTCACTGCTGGCATCGGCGAAATTAGAAAAAAACACTATCGGTTATGGATAGAATGTTTTGGGTATACAATAGGTATGGCCGCGATAAGCCTGTGCCACTTTCACTGATGTGACGGTGCCAAGTTCTGTAGTACCTTGCTGCTACATTCAGCTAATGGTACAGCATGGGTACAGCTCGATTCTTGGTAGCAGTGTAAAGACACCATATAAAACAATCCCGACTGAATTTCATTACTGCGTGACCCATAGCCGGAAGATTTTTCTCATTCATGATCTCTGTCGCTAAGTGAAATAGGATGCCTGTCTTAACCACTGGGACCTTTCAAAATGCTTTTGTCACCCACCAAGAGTCATGTACTTGATACATCTGAAGCCCAAAGTTGTAGCCTACATAGCTGACTATAGAGACAATTGCTTTTCAAATAAAACCAGAGAAAAACGTATCCCCCTGGTTTCATACCTTGTTCTTGCTCTGCAGGTTTTTCTAGTTGGGATCCTCACTATCACAGGCATGCTGTGCTCTCAGTTCTCTCATGTATTTTAAAATCAAATAACGCCGACCTGCATCAAACCGTGTGTCTTTCTCGGTGGTTGTCATTAGATATTTGACGCCATGACTTTGAGCGGTTGAGGGTTTTTTTTACGTCTGTTTCGGGTTATGCCCTGCAATGTGGTCTGTGTCACATCTCCTCACTTCCTGCTCTGCTTCCTGCCCACGCGGGAAGGGTCACGGTAAAACAACGTCCCGGTACTGATGTTCCTTCCCTTCTTGCTTTTTGCGCTCCGGCAGGCGGGGGGCCCGAAGGACATGGGTTAAAGGTTGTTTGATTTTGTTCGGGCACATTTGTTTTAAAACATTACTTGAATATATTTAGCTTTCTAAGAGTCTCAATGACTTTTTTTTGTTTTATTTTATTTATTATATATATATATATAAAAACCAAACAAATAAAATAAAACAAAAAAAAGTCATTGAGACTCTTAGAAAGCTAAATATATATATATATATACATACACACTCTTATTATTCTTTGTTTTTATTATCACTATTTTATTCTTTCACTGCTTTCTGTTTTGGTTTACTCCGTACTTAATCTTATGGTTATTTCACTTTTACTGTCTCATTTTGTTTTAACCATTTTTTATTTTACCATTTTTATTTCAGCGCATTTGGTGTGAGAATTACATGTTAAAAATGCAATTTATTATTATTAAAGCCATGTGAAACATCCTGAATGTTGTTATAAAGCAAATCCTGTTAAACAACTAATCTTTTTTAGATGTGAAGCCAGCAAACAATGAAGCCAATTTCTTTATTATTGTTACACATTGATCTTCACAAAAAGAGATTATCTCAGGCAAAAAATAACCGTTATCCTATATTCTCTAATTAATAGTGCGTCATTATTCTATTGTACATTGCAAACATACAGCTGTCAAGGAATCAACTACGCATAAGTGCAGCTAGGTTGAGCTTCCAATGAATGCCTAGAAAAGCTTAATTAATATTTTAACAAGAGCTATATAATGCATTTCAAACTTTGCAAGAACCTAACTAGAATATTTAATTTAAAAAAGTCCAATATTAAGAATGTTGGGTCGGCATGGTGTTCACTGGTTATTAAATCTAAATTGACCTTTTAGCTGTGGTGCAGTGATGCTGCCATAACTGTACTTTGTGACAGTGCATCATGGGATTCTCCGCTACAGGATGTGTCTGCTGTTTGGGTGGATAGCACAAGGACAATTGCTGCTTCCTAAAATTTTGTTCTGTCTGGTGGTGAAGACAGGGCTACAAAGGTTTTCCTGCTCTCCAAGAGGGGGTGTCAGTATTAACAATTTATGCAGATCCTAACACCCTCAACCCATAGCTCTTACTTATTCATGTTTGTCTTGCAGTGCAGTGAATTTTACCCAGCATGCACTGCACCAGTAGAGGTCATGACCACTCTGTGACCAATTTCCAGAGCCTTCTGTGCTTCATAATGCCTTTATTCTTATGCCTTGGCCAGAGTCTGGAGATACAGCCTCCCATTGTGTGAGGGGCAGCACTGATAGGAGAGACATTCAGATGTGTGCATGAGAGCGCGTATGTACAGGGCAGATGCATGTCTACATCAGCACTTCCTATCTGGAGTAACCTTCTATTAAATGGCTCTTTGTCCCTCAGCACCATCTGTTGATCACTGACATGGCATTTTATGCGTACAATTGACAATTTGAAGGACTACATTTTCAATTTCTAAATTAAATTCATTGATACAGGAGTCAAAGTATGTATTAAAAAAAAAAAAAAAAAAAAAAAAGAATTTATCTCTATTACAGTCGAGTTTAGTGGGCTCAATGTTTTGAACACCTGGATTTCAATGTTCAGCTGTCCATCTTGAACCAAGATTTGGTTCATGTCTGGGCCTTTGTTTTTTGTCAGCGGGGAATCTTGTGTGAAACACCAATGGTGTTCACCCAAAACTGCGTTCCTGTATTTTGTCATGGCAGGGATTTCTGCCCTGCCTTTTTTCCTATGATACACAAACGGTACCTGCCCATTCGCTGCCGAAGCCATCTGAAATCCACATCCTTCTGCGGGGGAACATGAACAAGCTGACTGATCCCTGGAATGCCTTATCTCCTATCTGCATTGCATTTATATTTAATTTAATTAATGAAGGCTTTTATCCAAAGCAACATATGTTTCTTTGAGAAAGCAGGGTTAGACAGTCCCTGGGGCAACTGGGCCTTGTTCAACTGTGACATCATCCTGTCAACACTCCCATTTGATACAGCAGGCTTATGGAAGATTTACATGACAAGGCTAATGACAGGTTTATTACCTTAAAAATTTTCTGTCTGAAAAGTCACCGTCCCACCATAGACTACCCAGACATTGACTTGATAAGGCTGTGTCACCCACAGAACATGAGGGGGGGGAGGAGAGAATTGAAAGCCATCTTTTTGGACCTCGTCTCCTAAAGCACGACTTTGCTGTAATGTGATCCTAGAAAGAGTGAGATCATACTCGGGGTTTTTGAAAAGATCCCACCCTCCTGAGTCATCAGAGCGTTGGTGACTTTTACGCACTATGTGCCTCAGCACTCGGCGACCCCCCCCACTCTGTCACTTT
>JAODKF010000096.1:2137695-2150156 GCA_026779585.1 Mormyrus proboscirostris
CCCCCCCCCCCCCCCCCCCCCCCCCCCCCCCCCCCCCCCCCCCCCCCCCCCCCCCCCCCCCCCCGGGGGGGAGCAGTCGAGACAACAGGCACTCAGGCGTGAACATTTGGAGGAGAACATTCACAAGCAAAAGTCACACCCAGATGTCAGATTTCACACCTCCCTTGAAGCCGGGGGGTGGTTGGAAGCTGGGGGGTAGCACTCTGAAACTTTGTAGCGCTTGCAGACCGTGCTGGATCTAATTAGTGGTCCTCCATTCACGAAATGCGTGAAGTCACAGCTTAAAGCCTTAAATCGATTATCTTTGCAGTTGAGCTACTCATGACTCATGACTCCTTTCAATAATGACCTGGAACATTTGGTAAGCGGAGCCGATGCACGGGATACCCATGCTCTCCCATTCATGGATTCCCTCACTCTCCCTGCAGATTTGCTCATGCACTAACATGGATTGCCAGTAAGACCTTTGGTTGTACCGTTCCCGAATTTTACCTGCGGCTAGAAGATGATGGACCCAGTGCAGCCCAGCGCGACCCAGATGGGCAGCTGCGACATAGAGATCGACCGGAAGTATGAGGTGGTTCCCGCTGTCATCTGCGCCGTGTGCTGTCTTTTTGGCATTATCTACTGCTTTTTTGGTAAGTTCCAAACCGACACAGACCCCTAGACTAACGTCAAAACCTAGTGGTCAGTCCAGGACTATGACTTCTTTTTGCAAGTGTTTACACACTTTTTATAAACTTGTGAGGTGATCTAATAAGTTACTTTAAGATAGCATGAAGTTGCTAATGGCGCTTTTGATTGTTAATGAACAAAGAACATGTCTTGCTATTAGGCGCTTTCACACCGAAGTTCCGAAACCTGTCCTGGTCTCTGTCTCTGGGTGGTCTTGACCTGTAACTTCTGTAGTTCCTGATCACTTCCATGTTTGTAGTTAACCATTCAGTAAGCTGTTGCTATAAGCGCCTCCCTAGTACTTTTTGTTCAAACTAAAAGTATCTAGGAGTAGGTACTAAAAATGGTTCTGGAACTGCCTCTAAGGAACTACAATCCGGCTGAGATCCTGGTTCCAGAAAAGGTTCTGGTTAAAGAAAAAAGTTCTGGTATTGTGAAAGCAACTATTGTGTTTTCTTTGAGAGTGTAATTATTGACTTGTGATTTTAATTCAGTTTCGGATGCCATTCAAAGGTAGTCCTTGTACATGGTTTGTTTGATTTTTGAATCTGTGCTTCCCAATGCTAGATCCATGTTGCTCACTTTTCCCTCCACAGGTTACCGCTGCTTCAAGGCTGTCATGTTCCTGTCAGGCCTCATGTTTGGCTCCATCGTCATCTTCCTGCTGTGCTACCGCGAGCGGGTGCTGGACACTCAGCTGAGCGTGGAGGCCAGCGCGGGCATCGGCCTGGGCATCGGCCTGCTGTGCGGCCTGGTCACCATGCTGGTGCGAAGTGTGGGCCTCTTCATGACCGGCCTGCTGCTCGGACTCTTGATAGCCATCGCCGCCCTGTTGACCGCCAGCCCCTTCTACGCGCCCAGCTCGGTGTGGGTGCCGCTGGGGGCCCTGCTGGGTACCGGCATGCTGTGCGCTGTCCTCAGCCTGCAGTGGCAGAAGGTGTTCACGGTGCTCTCCACATCTGTCTTTGGAGCCGCCGTCATGACGGTTTCTGTGGACTACTTCGTGGAGATGCTGGTGCTGGTCACATACGTGTATGACTGTCTGCGATTGGAGGCTGTGGTGCCACTCTGCTGGTACAGCTGGGTGATCCTGGGTATCTGGCCTGCCCTAAGCCTCCTGGGAGTGCTGGTGCAGTGGAAGCTGACCGCAGAGGGCTTCTCCCACACGGAGGGTGAGCGACTCCATGTTTACCTGCAGCCATTCCTCTTTTATTCCTCCCTTGACGGTAGCATCTATCTGGCCGAAAGTATGCGGACATACCTACTAAATAGAGGAATTGCCTAATTGAGCCCTGCAGGCACCCGGTCACTCCTCAAATTTTTGCAACAAATGCCACAGAAGAATGTTACAGAAGAGGTTAGTGACATTCCATTTGGCACCATCGGAGGATGCCATCTTTAGAGCAAGTCAGGTTTTCAAAAAAAGTTTAAAGTAAAACTCTGTATTTTCCATTCTACATATTCTATCAAATCTTGAGGATATAGGCTAATGATCCCTTCACAAATTACACATATGTTTGCTTTGTACCAACAACAAATATTGTCACATTAAAAGGCACCCCCACCCCCCCAATGGACCTTGTTAACCTACCCACTGCTAATTGCACCCGGACTTCAAGGTCTATCAGCAAATGAGACTCGATTGCCTTTCAGGCACCTGATGTTTTGCAGTCCTGCCACGCTGGTGATTGATCCTCGTGTCCCCCCCCTTTCTCTTTCCCGGCCTGCCGTCCCCCTCAGTCATAATCAGCAGGCAGCGGAAGCGCGTGCAGCTGATGCAGATCCGTCAGAAGGACACCAAGCGATGTGAACAGGCACGGGAGCACGAGAGCTCCTACCAGCGGAAGCCCACTCCCGTCAAGCGCTACGCTGGTGACCTCCTGGCACCAGTAAGTCCCCCCCCCCCCCCACCCGATGTTCGGTGCTGCTTACTGTAGCGATATAAAACAGTAACGTGTCAATTCCAAGCGTGTAGTTATGCCTCAGAGCCTAATTTCCACAGAAATTGCGCAATTGTGGTCTTGTTTTGCACTTGTTTGCCTGAGAGGCCGATTCTGAGTGAGTCTCAGCCTTCACATGCCTTCCCTCCTGACTCCCTCATGCAGAGCTACCTGCGGAGCCTGCAGGACCACCAGATGGGCACGGGCACCTCACTCAGCAGTCTCGGCACTGCCAATCATACCGCCATCGACTTCGATTACGAGACCAGCTCCACCGTGCCCCTCACGGCCACCAGCCCTGGCATGCGGGTGTGACGGGGAGGGGAGGGCCCCTCCCACCGCCTGCACGGTGCAGCATATTTATGGCACCTCCCAAACGTCCAGCACAGCACGCCAGCACGTTTCCCATTTGCAGTACTGGGCCTTCAGCTGAGGAGGACTGATCTCAGCTTCTACAGCGTTCCAGTGTTCCGGTATACGTGCTGTAGTTTCCTTATCAGTGGGCCACGCTTGTCTCCTGTCGAATCTCATAGGAACAGTTTGTGCTTGGGAATCGCAGGGAAAGCTCTGATAAGGACCAGCCCAAATCCAGATTTACAGGATTGAATAACAGAGCCATAGACCCGATTCTTATCCTGTTAAACAGAGAAGATGCATGTTGGGTCTCTTTTAAAACCTTGATAGGATACCAGGAGAATCTGTACTATTATTTTTTACCACTTTCACTGACAGTTATCCTTGCCATAATCTTCTTAAAATATGGATTTTTTTGTAATAAAATGGTTTTTATGGATATGAAAATTGGAATCAATGGACTTGCATGTTTTTCTTTAAATACCTGATAAACAGATGAACTGATGTATTGACATGGATGTTCTCTGTGGGTTTGGTCTATTGCTAACACGATGCAGATTTGAAATATATTCTGTATATGTCTGGATTGTTTTTTTGTTTTTTTTTTTAATGGTACGCATACAGGAGCCGGGCCTTTGCTGTGCCGACCTGTCCCCACCGTCCCCAAAGAGGTGACAGCTGGGATGCCTCTGAGCCAGTCGTGCTTGCCAACGCTGCTGGGTGTGGCACGATGGGTGCTGACCCTAAATTTAATGACTATCCTTGTGATAATCAGATGATTCACTTCGAATACAAATGACCTCACCCTGAAGAATACCGGCAATCACAGAATGAGAAACCAGATCAATAGGAAAATAAATCAGTACTGTAAATATTAAATGAATTCTGTCCTTTTTTTTCTAGTGCCTGACTGGACTTTCTGTGTCATGCTAGCTCCTGTGCATTGCTTGTGGTTGCCATATCAATTGTAGCTGACATCAGAAGTTGCCACATGGGAAAAGCTGGCGTCCTTAGGCCTTTGCCTGAGTCTGAGACATTTAGGATTAATGTGGAATGAAGCAAAAACAGTGTCTTTGAATTACTAATAGGATAGGAGCTGGGGTTTAGTCACAACCAACGCAAACCAGTCAGCTTCAGTAGATTCTCCAGAGAACAGAGGCATGAATCATTTTGAAAAAAGTCTAAAGATGAAACTATTAAAACAAGAAAAAAAAAGATTTCTTGCTATGATTTGCCTAACAATAACGTCCTGTTTTCCCCCTCGTTACCTAGCAACCAATCCTGCCAAAGGCAGTCTCAGAATGCCAATTAGAAGAGGATCTCAAAAGCAACGCTACCTCAGAGAGCTGTTCCTCATTTCTTATTGGTCAGTGTGCTGTTGGTCGCTGTGGCAGCTGAGACGTTTCCCTGCATGTGCAACTTCATTTTCATGTTTATAATTTAATAATTGCAGCTTCTTTGTCCTTTTCTTCAGAGCAGACCAGTAAAAAGCCTCTGAGTTTTCGAAGTTAGTATCTTTAATTTATTAAAAATGTAAGTGCATTTACACAATTATCCTGTAATTGCCATGTCAATCCATATAGTTTTATAATTCAGTATTTAGTGACAATTTAAAGCATTGTTACTAAATTACACTGTTTTCTATGTCCTGTACAAAGTTTTAAAAAATACTTGAATACTGAAAATGTATAAAAGGGGATACTATCGCTATTGCTACCATTAAAACTCCTGTTCACCTGTATCTGTTTAACAGTATAAAAGTCTTATTAACTTCCTGCTGATGTTCAGCATGGCACTAATTCACAAATTCCTGTAATGCCACATCTTAACCACTGGGGGCAGTGTCTCATGAGATCACCAGTGCTGAAAATTTGCCTTACTTTCATTGAGCAAAGAGTCTTCAAACTTCAGGCACTGAGCTATATTGAGGCAAGAACTTTTGACTTCTTAATATTTCAGTGCTTAGAACAACCCCTAATGGAAAAAGTTCATGTTAATCCTCCAGTTATTGCATTTCTGTTCAGTGCATCAGATTTGTTGCTAACAAAGCATTTTTTTTTTTTTTACTAATTTATATTTTTGTTGTGTCAAGTAGCACCAAACCGCTAAACTAAAATAGAGCTGTCATTATTATGCAACTGTCAATGGAAAGCTTTTAAATGTTTTTAAATTTCCTGAGACATATCAGACTCTGTTCTCTCCATGAGACTCCGCTGCACACTTCCCTGAAGGCACTTGCCACCTAGTGGCCTACTTGCCACACTGCATCCAGCGTTCCCGCATATTCAGAGGATAACCTCTGTCCACGTGCAGCTGGCTGTTGACACGCCAGTATTGATCTCCCTTGAAGAAGTAGATCTTGCCATTTGTCCAGGTAAAGGCTGCATCTGGGTTGCATGGCACCCCAGTGATGATCTGTGAGATGGGTTTGGGGTACACACTTAGGTCCGTATAAATCATCTCATCCCACTGCCAGTAATCTGAGCCCTGAGTTGGGAGAGAAAAATTCAGAACATTAGGACTGCAAACAATTAGCCAGAGTTCAGTATATTTATAAGCCATTTGTGATGCAGGGGGTTGTAACTGCTGTTTCACTGCACCTTGAAAAAGAGCAGCTTCTTGTTGAGTTCGAAGTACAACGCTGCGTCGATGTTGGGGGGGATGCGGGTCAGCTGTTTGGGGTAGCCGTGGTCAAGATTGAAGTTTGAATACCTCCACACTTTATCTCCTGTGGAGGCAGTGATGCCAGCATAGTCAACAGAGTAGAGGGTGAATTCAGGTCGTGAGAGTAAAAGTCTAGACCGGGATTTTGTTTCAACCAACCATTTGAGTATAGAGTCACAGAGCAGCTCAACTGGATGGTTGAAACAAAATCCCGGTCTGGACTTCAATTACTGATAGTCAAAGACGGATAAATGGGGTGAGCCTCTGCACTGTGAAATTCTTATAGCCACACATGATTGTGAACAGGGCAGGGGCAATGACCTCTCATTAGAGCAGTGCAGGCATTCTAAATGATCAAACCTTGCCTTCTCTCTCACTGGATAGCACTGCTTGTGATGGTACCTTTCAGAAAGTATGTTTTGTTGGTTCTCCTGGAGTAGACCGCAGCATTGAGATTCCCTGGCAAGGTCTTCCAGAGCATGGTGATCTTAACTGGCGTGTTGTGTCCATAGTCAGACACTGTCCACACATACTCCCCACTGAAAGCATAGGTCTTTTGGTAGGGGCCTGAAATGGAAGAAATGGTAAACGTACTGACAGAAGAGTAAGAATGTAACAAAAGAATTAAATCTATGTCACAAATAACCAATAATTTATAAGACTGATTAAGGTCTGTTTAAATACCCGATAAAGTGAAAAACAATTCCTTAATGACAGGGACTAAATGGGAATTCAGTGCATTTACTTGCTGCATAAACAAAGAAATACATAACAAAAAAGCAATTTTGAATAAAAGCAAGAAGAGAACTGATTGAAAGACTGCTTACATTCCCATCTGAAAAGAGCTCCTTGTAAAGACAAAACCACACTTCTCTCAACTATCTGTAAACCAGACTTGGCATCAGCCTTGTGGTACATTTTTAGCGACTCGCACACTTTTTACTGTGAGTCCCACGGCCCTCACGCCTGGTTCCCTCACCTAACATGATTGCATCCAACTTCGCTGTGCAAGGATCTGGCTTTGTACCAGGCCTCACGGATTCATTGGATACCGCTGGTGTGCTGGTCACTCTCTTACCTGAAATGGGAAACAAAAGTTGCCACATTTTGGGTGGAAATAAAGTTATTTACGCAGCTACGCTCACAATGGAGCTTAATTTCACTGTGATTTCAGTTCTGTAGCAGCACAGAAAATCTGCCCATCTGAACATTCATCCATTTTCATCATCATCATCATAACCAAAGCTGTGGAGCTTCGATCATTGTCGGGAATATCAGAAAACATAGAACAATAGTTATACACTACAGGCAATTTTAGACCGTGCAGTTCACATAAACATTTCTTATAGTTATTATAAAAATTGGGGGACTAACAGGATATCCAAAGAAACACACAGAGAATCTAAATATTCACAGAATGTTTGAGGTTGCGGTGCTTAAGAGCTGCTGGAAGATGATAAAAATCCTAGTGCCGTAAACAAGGCCTCACCGTAGAGAGCCTGAATTCCCTTCACATCATCTGGGTGCAGCTGGATGTTGTCACGGTAACCGTTGTATATGGGCCCCATCAGGGCGCTCCTCCATTGTGAGTGGCCCAGCCCCAGGGCGTGGCCAATCTCATGCGCAGCAATGATCCGCAGGTTGACACCGTAGTACTTGCTCTCGGTCCAGTACTCATCCTCATCAAAGTGCACAATGCCTGACTCTGGAGCCTCCGCATGGGCTAAAACACGACCTGAGTGGAAGGGGGAAAAGGGATCTGTTTGATTCCGTAAGACACGATAGCTCCAAGTGGAGCCAATCAAGCTGCAGTGTAAAAACTGTGGGAAAATTATCCCCCAATGCCTAAGCCCACCAACCTGGCCCGTCAAAGGGACAGGTGCCGTCCTTCTTATGGAATGAGATCTTGATGTCAGCCCGCCCACTGTACACTTCCTGGAAGACCAGCGGGGTCACATCACTCCAGTACTTGAAGGCCAGGCGGATGGCCTCACGCGTTTTTTGCAGGCCCAGGTCAGGAGTGTAGTTGTAGATCCGGTAAGTGAGGATCTTCTTGCGCCAAGCGCCTGGAAGGAAAAAAAAACAGATGCGCATGTTGTTTTCGGAGATGTGGAATGGGCTTAAATGAACAGTACATTCATGAAAAAGTGGGTCTAGATAGAATCACTATTAGACTATCTGTCCCCATCCCAAAGGGGCTCTCACCCATTAATCTGTATTTCAACAACTTTGCATTGAAGGGGTCTTCCACACCACAGCGTGGCTGTTTCATCATATCTAAGGTGGCCTTGTCAATTTCTCCTGTGATGGGCAGGCTGGTCACCTTCTGGAAGATTCTGATAAGTAGCGGGGAGAGCAGAAAGTTAGGGGGGTAAGTCTGTGAATTTATCTTAATGAATTGCTGGTTTTCTGCCTTTGAAATGATGGTTTGTTCTGCATTTGCACAGGATTTTTTTCCCCTTGCGTGTCCCAGCTTGCTCTCCAAAGTGCTGGGTAAGGCCATTCATTCCGCTCTCCTGGGTCATGCTGGGGGGCTTAAGGACTTTGCTCAAGGGCTTAACAGAGGTGTGTCTGTTCTGCCGAAACTAGGGCTCAAACCAGCGACCATCCAATCACAGAGCCAGATGATTTATTAGTCAAATTGTCAAGTGAACTGCAAATCCTAGGGTACTTAGATGGAATGAGGCCATGGTATGGTGAGCACTCCTCTGAAAGATTGTGTTGCAAAGATTCAAGTGAGAAACCCGGTCTTTCTTACCTGAGGGCCTCTGCGATGTCCTCGTTTCCCTGGTACCCCAGACTGTCCGGCTCTAGCGGAGTGTGCAGGTAGCCAAACTTCTTCAAATATGCCTGGAGAGAAACAGAAGACGAGACAATAACCTCTGTAGCTCATGAGATCTCTGCTGTCTATAGAATGGAATCCACCACAACTCTCCGCATGTGTTCTAACTTGTCTATCTAACCCACTCTTTTTACTACCACAATCCAGGCGTATTTACCCACAAGCACTTCAGCAATTGTCTTTGAGGTTATTGTTTACTTCTAGTTGTATGATCTGAGTTTTTATACCAGTTTAGCGTAACCCTAATTGTCTTTATAAATTTAACGTACATATCATCAAACAACATTTAGAAATATTTCACGTTGACGGCAGCATGGTACCTGAATGGGTCTTGTTAAGTGACACGCACCTGTATATCGATGCTATTTGTTTTTTAAACACTAATTTAATACAATGCAAAACGTAATGCCTCCGAAAACCTCAAACCTACGGATTGGGTTTTGTAACAATATTCAATAAATAACAACGTAATGTAAATTATTATAAAGTGTAATTTAAATGACCATTTAAACAATCATTTAAACTGCTTTTAAAATGATTGTTTAAATGAAAATTTAAATGATACCAGCAGCCCTTAAAACTTCTGTCAGTCACCCATCAAACTCAGTTGGTGGGCTCTAAACAAAACTGAACATCTGATTGGTTACATTGTACACTAAGTCTCGCCAGATCGATCTCGCCTAGTCGAATGAAGTCTCAATTTTAACCGCATTTTGAGTGTAAATAATAATTTAAATAACGTATTTCTTAATTAAATGTTGTCACAAAACATCCTCCATAGAAACCGGCGCGATTCTGTTGTAGCATATGGTGGTAAGTACACCAGCTTTTTAGGAGAACCCTTCTCAAGTTTCTGTACAGTAACTATCACCACTAGAGACCAAATACAGATGTTATTTTTTGGCAGCAACAATAACCATTGTTTTACTAGAAGTTTTGCAAATAGTTAAAACAGAATACGCCAATCTTCAAAGTCAATATTCTTTCGGAAATATCGATATTGGTAAGTGGTGTCTTAGACATGGTGTACTCGTTTTAAATCCGTATTTCAAAAGTAATTATGCTTTAAAAAACGACAGATGTGTAGCCAATTACTTGCCTTTTTAGAGCTGAAAGAACAAAGAACAACTCCAGAAAAAAAATCCACTATATAATCATTGCATAAATACAAAAAACTGTATCAGTCATGCAGAAACGTAAGCGGTGCGTGCACCATGTGTTTGTATATATGACCATTCAAGTTTCAAAATGTTTAAATCTTACCGTTGCTTCGGTCACTTCATTTCTCCTGTGCATAACGCTGGACATCACGCAGAGAGCGACAGTCGAGAGCACTGTCACCTGTCGTATGAAGTCCATTATTGTCGCTTTTTTGGCAGTTCAGCGTTTTGCTCATGTACAGATGGAATTATAAAGATTTTTTGTATCACTTGTCTTGTAAGCGTAATAAATCCTTGTGCATGGATCGTAAGAATAATAAAAGGTAAACTTTGCTTTTGGATGTGCCTTTTTTCTAGCTGTTATTTTATTTATACATAACCTCCTCATTAAGCCTTCATTTCTTTCTCTCCGAAATTGGGTTTCTTCTCAAGTTTATAGCATCGGCTCCGAGTGAGTCAGACTTCCTACCCCCGCACTCCTGAGCCATGCCCTAGGAATGCAATCTGCGTCTGCTCGAAGTAAACGCAGCCTGCAGCCAATAAGTGCTGCACTCATCAAATCTTTCTTTCTCTTCCTAAAGTCCCATGAATTCTAACATACTTGATTCCCAGGCATGGTGTGGTATCACACGAGGAAGTTATATTTTGGTCTTCCCTCAAAAGTCAAATAATATTGCGAAAATCCATCCTTTCAGATAAAGATAAAGATGCTTTATTGTCATTGTACAAGTACAATGAGATTTCGTTTGGGCCGCGCCAGCAGATACACAGTAAAAAAGAATAAAATATGTACACATACACACGTTCACGGTGAATAAGGTGCTGGTAAATTAGTGCAATATAATCATACTCATGAATGGTTATGATTTTGTATGAAGTACAGTGCATGAGCAATTTCGCAGAGGTAGATTGAGTTATACAGCAGGTTTAAATACACAAATATTCAGAATGTTGGAGATGAGTGCTTTGAATTAAGTCTTCTGCAGCAACTTATCTCATGTATGGTTCTGGCATATTATCCATATTCATCCGTCCATCCATACATTCATACATCCCTTCATCCATCTTCCAGGTGATTATCCTGAGCAGGGTTGCAAGGGACTCTGGAGTAGACCTGTATATTACTAAGAAACATTATTGTGTTCAAATTGCCTGTTTACAGGCTTCCCCAATGCTAAGCTTGTACAAGTTGAAATAATATATTTTTTATTTTTAATATGATGTACTCTATGGTTAAGTTTTGTTAAACATTGAAATTTAAAAATTCTGTGAGAATGGACACTGAACCAACAAAAGCACTCAAATAAACCAAAAGTGTTGGGAGCAAGTTGAAACAGCATTTAAATCAGCATTACTCATAAGCAGAAAACATTTTCTTATTTAGACATTTTAATTGTGTTCTTTCTTAGGTGCCTATTTTCCAAAGGTACCTTGTTCAAGAGTAGGATGTTAGGAACCTTCCTTGGACTTGATCCAACAACCTCCAGGTTAGAAGTCAGAGTCCTTATAACTGCTATTGGCTACGAGCTGCTTATGTGTCACTGGTAATTCAAATTTATACTGGACATCTTGTTGTGGATGATGTTCTTGTAATCATACTCGCAGGAAGTACAGTATCATTACTGTGATCTTGTCATTTATTAAAGGAAAACAAAACCTTCCATTGATTAGTTTGCGTTCAGGCAGCTCTTAGTACAGGCGCCCTGCAAGGCTGCTGCCTGACTTCACGGCTATTCTCATCAAACTCACATGACTACAACTTCATGATTATGACGATGGCTTAGCCCACACCTTACTGGCAGCTGGTCAGTAACCTTACTGTCTATGGGGAGGAGAGAAATCTTGTGTAAAAGCACCCCGACTACCCACCTCAAAAATCACTATACTGAATGTTTCTAGGCTTACGCATTTTAAACTGCCTCAACGTGTCAACAAATACCAACAGCTTCTTCCTATCTTCAGTTAGACTGGTTGTGCAGGGCATAAACACTGGGGTAATGTATCCCAAACCCATAGCCTGCTCAGCTGTGTAATAGTGTCAATAAATTCAGAGGCTTCTTATGCCTGTGAATGATCCCTATGCCCAATGATGTAATTGACCTGAGCAAGTCACACACTTTTTAGCACAACTCCCTTTACTTGTAAAAAAGCACTATATAGATACATAAATTCCGGCACTGTGCTTATTTTCCCTATTGCACTTATACATTTTATTTAGCAGGTGCCTTTTTACAAAGAAAACAGGGTGAGACAGTCCCTGGAGTAACAGTGAGTAAAGAGCCTTACTCAAGGGTCCATTGGTGAAGACGTTTCACAGACCTTGGGATTTGAACTGGTGACTTTCTGATCCCAGGTATAGTGTTCTAACCTGCTGAGGCACACAAGGCCCCTGTAGTCTTTGCTTGTCTGCTTTTTATATTTATTGTGTTTGTGTCATGAGTCCTGTACGCAATGAATTAAGTTATTTCCCCACTCTTCAAACCCTCATTATTCTTCATCCTAGGATCTCCAGAGACAGTTTTATGTTTGTATTGGAACATTATGCAACTTTAAACACGTGGGACTGCTCACTTGTTTATTTTTGCCGCATTGTACTACTATTTTGACTGTTAACATAAAGCTGTTCTATTGTATTTAGGCTGTATTTTTCAGCCTAAATAGTCCTTTTCCAGTTTCACAGTATTTTTTTTTTAATGATCAACAAAGCCATATAAAGGAAACTTTGATGATGTACTGTCTTTCATTGCTTACGTGAGTGCAAAGCTAACCCTATCGTTTTGTAGAATGGGATGATGTCGCTTTTGCCGTTGAATAGATATCATCATC
>JAODKF010000096.1:2173535-2188923 GCA_026779585.1 Mormyrus proboscirostris
CCATTTCAATGGCGCCAGATTTTATTTTTGTTCTGAAAATAGATACTCGCAGGGTTGTAAAGCAAACCCGAAGGGACACAAAAACGTCACGAACTTTTAGGCTCATTTTGTGTTCAAGAAATTAATTATATGCACTGACATGTCTGCCAAATTAACGACAAATCTCAATTGGCCGTTACGCAGTTATTTACAATACTGCCAAGTGTTGCCAACTTTGTTGTGAGATATTCAATTTGAGACATGTCTGCACACACCTTTACCTGTATGTACCTGTTTAACTACCTTGCAAATAGTCTATGGGGCTTGGAAACGGCCCCAACCCTTTTGATGTAGCCAAGTGTTGGTTTATAATAGATTAATGTGGATTTGCCGTTAGATTTCTTGCGTGTGGATCTGAAAGAGTGAGTGTCACGATAGATGCATGAAAGTTGGCGACCCTGTACTGTCGCTACATAGTTTCGGTTCCAAACTGGAGATACTATAATTAATGCACGGTAGATTTAAACATCAATATGTTCAACATTGGATGTGGGTTTACACATAGCCACGGTCTTGGTTTTGATATTTTGAGATATCAACAGAGATAATTATCACCATTTAAGTACTGTACAAGTTCATTTCAACTTGGCAAAGAGATAATATACTATAATAGGCAGCAGTAATTCAAACCAACAGTATTCGAATAAGATAGAAGTTACAAAAAACCTTAGCAGTTCGATAAAAACGCAAATAAAATGATCCGAAATAATAATTTCAACGATTTTGTTGCTATTTTAGTGGATAAGGTGTCAAGTATGTTTCTTTTCTGAGAATTTGTTATCGACGATTTACACCGGACTAAACCAACAGCTATCGCCTGAAAAGGCATAGTGGTACGTAAGTTAGCCATTTCATTTAGCCAAGTTTCCATAAACATCTTCGACTTTGTACTCAATCAAACTATAAAAATAGCGCTAGTTAAACACATTAAAACATGAAAAACTTTTTTTTACTATTAACTTTAGTCTCCGACAACAGCGAGCTAGGATATACAAATGTTCAGAATGAGTTACACGAGTTAAAGTCACGTGTAAAACTCTAACTTTCCATAAACGTCACCTAATTACAAAAACAGTATCTTACATCGCTGATATGATTTACCCATTTGGCTGTTTGTGCATCTTAAATTACATGATGTGATAATAAGCAAGTTGAATGTAATCGGCACGATTTTCCCGATCTTCCTTGGATACCTTAATTTTTAATGCCCGTAAAATGCTCTAAAATATTTTTGTCAATATATAAATACAATCCGCCTTAAAACGTGCGACATTCACTCACTCTGAGTAAGCAGATGAATCAGCTGTTCCGGGCGGGCGTCGCGCGAGTGTTCCACAGCAGGCCGAGCGTGAGGCCGTTCGAAAGGGGCTCCGATTCTGACGTCACCAGCGAAGACCGGTGCCCGTTTCTACTGTGTGATAACGCCGGGCGGCATGGCGGAATTTCCTGTTCCCCAGCTTTTAGTCTCCGCGTTCATGTGTTAAAACTGATCTCATTAATCCAAACGTTTTAATTATCTTGTTTATTGCGGCTACCACATAGCTGGACAAACGAGCATATAGCTTCCCATTTGTAATCGTATCAGCATTTACTAAGATATATATTTTAAAATACAAACCAGGGTAAATATACAAATCGAAATGGATAAACGTACTTGAAGTTTCTGGAGCGTTCGTCGTTCCATTTTCTAACCGCCTATTCTGAGCAGTTTCGGTGGGCGGAAATTGCTTTAGGGCTTAATGTAGGTGACTGTATTAGTTAAAATAAATGATTGTGCTATTATAATTGCAGGGAGTGATATGTGATCACTTAGATATAGAAATAAGAGGCCGAACGTAATCTTAAGAATAATTAAAGTTAAATATGATTACAATCTTTTTTTTTTCGTATTTTATAGTATCTTGGGAAGTAAATTAAATATAGGCTACTCATAGCGTGCTTATTCAGCCCTATTTAGTCAGTTTCGGTGGAGGCCATTTTTTATATAAATTACTAATCCAGATATATTCAGGTCGATCTCTACCAGTATTGTAGGTCAATGTTATGCAGTTTCTGCTTACAGCATATTCACTTAATAAGTACTATTCTCCAGAAGACTCCACTACACTGTGGCTTGTCACGTGCATTACGTTCATTTATTTACTGCAAATATGGTTGAATGCAGCAGTAAGCACTAGGGCTGTAATGGTAGACCTATTCCGTCCATTTTTGGTTCGGTATGCACAATGAAATGAACGAATAGGCCTACATTTATTGACACACGTACGATGTTCAAAGTGGAAAACAGCGTGTTAAATGTGGCTGTGAGTTAAGTTACGGAAAGACCCTGCCATGTCACGTAAATCAGTAGTTTGGGAACATTTTCGTTTCCCAATAAATGACACCAACACTGGGAAGAGAGTAGTAGAGTGATATAACCATGACTGTTTGTTGGCTTTGGTATAGGCGCTAGTAACACACCCAATGTGCTAACCCATTTGAGACAACATCGTCCGGGAGTGTGTGTATGACCTGAGCGAGGCAGAAATGGACTCTGCATGTTAGACTCGTCGTGAACTATTCTTGCACTGAACCTGAAACCAAGGTACGTACTGAACAGTGACTTTTGTGGTACGTTACACCCCTAGTAACACACATCCATGGCCTCTTCGGGAGGCTGGACCACAAACCTGGGGAAGACCCTGCGTGGGATCCCAGTCCATGCACACATTGCGGGCAATTTTCAGCTGAACAATGTTATGCATGGATTCAGCAATTGTTTGTTTTGATTAGTTGATTGAGTTGATTGAATGCACTTGTGTTTCATCAAGGCTAAGTAAATCGATGATGTGAGGTTGACAGAGGGTACCATCCATCCATTTTCTGTAACCATTTATCCTATTCAGGGCGATGGGCGTGGTGTGCGGGGGGGCTCAGAGGCTATAGACACACAGCAGGGCACACTCACAAGGCAATTTGGTAACTCCAACTAGCCTCAGCATGTTTTTAGCATGTGTTTAGAAAACCAGAGTACCCCATGAGAACATGCAAACCCCACACACATGGAACGCTTGTGGAGACTTGAATGCTGGTCCTGGAGGCGTGAGGCAGCAGAGGTAACCGTGCACCAGCACGCCCCCTCCTGGCACTTTGCACCTTTGCATAAGTGATTTTTAAAAAACAATACTCATAGATCATATGTGCATCAGATATGCATGTTAACACAAAGGGTAGCAAGATGCATCCCCCCCCCTCCAAAATGCTAACATGAAACACTCTGTGACAGTAGAGGCTGGATTCAGACCCCAATCCTCAACACATGTGGTAACAGCACACAGCTGTAATAAAACCATTATATATTTCAATATCTAATAAATTGTAAAATGTAATTTACTTTAAAATAGACCAGATTTTTTAACTCAAACTTTACAACAATGCGCCTTTGTATCTTTATAATGTGCACATAAAAAGGAGTATTTACATTTCTGTAGCTTAATGTTGCAAAAATATTCATCTTAATCATGCCTTGACAGTTCAGGAATATAGAACAAAAAAATCAGTAACCGTGCTTGCTATTAGTTTAATGGGTGGAGTGTACATATATTACATCAATGCGACACAATTGTTCTCTTGTTTAAACAGGAGTGGTCCTTTCTGAGCTGATATAAAAATTCCTGTTAGCCTTAGTCTATTACATTTCAACATTATTTCATAATGGAAGTTGTTACTGTTACGTTCTGGAGAGACCTGCACTGTAATCTCCTTTCCATGGTATTCTCTTCAGAGAAAACTCAGTGTCAGCAGCTTTGGATTAGATATTCACAAACTCTGGGCTAAAATCCATAAAACTTTCATCATTCAGTTGACTGCATTGCATTCAATTACTCCCTTTGTATATTTTGGCTACTACATATGTGGGTGTTGCTATGCACAAATTACTACGTCAATTGAGAATAATAATTGTATCAAGCATCAAATACACATTCAGTATGTCAGCCAGGTTAATTACTTCTCATCTTGTTCCATCTACCTAAACCCTATTTTTGTGAAAAAATAAATTGTGGGGTAATCTGACTCTAATTCGGGAGTAAATCATTTTTGACATCTGTCAAAATGAAGGAGAGGTCAAGTACCTTTTCTGAAAAAGAGAAAATGTGAGATCAAACACTGCTATTATACAACAACATACACGATATCTGGCAGTCCTTGCTGTTGAGGTGATCATACTTCTGGTCATTTAAATGTAAAAACAAGTGACTCCTCTGACGGATTTACAGTGATCGTACATTTACTTAATTAATGCTTGATTTGCTTAGACAATCCTTTCGGTTCTAAACAAGAGTTAAGACTTAAAATGACATCGGCGAAAGCTCAGCTTTTTTTTTTTAAGAAAATTAAAAGTCTGTGAACCTCTTTTAAAAACTGCAGGGGTCTAAGCAGACACCTGTCACATTACCCCAGATTTTTTTTTCAGACATACATTCCATATAAGGTCAGTTTGCTCACTGTTGTTTACCTCCAGTAATAATATTTGAATCTTGTTTCTGCTTTGTTTGTTTAGAGTTTGCATGTTACCCTGGTAGTGCATGGGTGCTTTTGGTTACTCTAATTTACACAACCCAAAGACATGCAGTTAATCTAACTAGTGTCTCTAAATTGCCCGTAATGTTTGAGTGTGTATGTGACAGCCTTTTGATGGACTGGCATCCTGTCCAGGAATTGTGCACTGTGCTGTCCCATGACCTTGACAAATTTAGGTGGCTGGATGGGAAGATGGACGCATGTTATTTCTCTTTACCGTATGGTGGACTTACTTCCTGTCCAGGGAGTTCTCTCACTGTGCTTCCTGCAACTCCAAGCTCACCTCAACCCTGCACTGGATAAGATATAGTAGATGAAGCATGAATGTTGTAATTTATAGCAACATAAAAAGGTATTATATTCTATTCTGCTTTAATGTGATTTTTTTGAATAGACGTTTTATTTATATGTTCAACAGTTTTCAAAAAATAAAATGTAAAATAACATACAGCTGCTCATCTAATATGAAACAAGTAAATCCGGTGCAGGTTCCTTTAATGTGAGTTTAATATTCGCACTACACATTGTTTCAGACAAATGGTAAAATCGTAGAAAGATTATTTCGCTACTTGTGTTTTTGTTCCAGTATAACCATATATTAAAGTTGGTTATTTGTCCATAGCAAATTAAACTAATTACTACCTTAAGGGCCTTACTACATGGCCTTCCTGGTACTTAAATATTGGGTTATGTGTTCTTAACAACTACAGTATTTGCTGCCAATAAATAGTTTATTCATGGCACGGCAAGGTCGGTGTAACGTTTCAGTCTAACCAAGCGCTTTGTACATGACTGAACTAATCTGACTAATCACTTAAAAATGATCTTTCTTAAGGTGGCACAATGTTCATATTTTACATTATAGTTCCAATGAGATCCAGTTTGCTAGACTAGATGATTATTTCCCCGTCATTGTTTTCGTTTCGGTCTCACGGAACACCGATTTTAAGGTGGCACTGCCCCCTGTCGCTTGAAATTAAAAAGACATTGTAAAGATAATATATGACTTGATTTTCTAATGAATGCAAGCTAAATAACGTTTTTAGGGGACAGCACGTTTTCCCCCCCAGAAGTATAATTGATGCGGAGACATATCTATTTAACTGTTGTGCATTATCAAATACACAGTATATAAGCGAAAAGAGTTACTGCCTTACTGTATGTGGGTGGTTGTACGTCGTTCTCGCAAATGGTCTATCACGATTATAATCTAGTACATTTTTAATAATGAAGATTAGATCTTTACGCATGACACTCAAGTGAACAATATATCGATCTGAAACATAATTGGTAGACCTAAACGATTCTCACGCAATCAAATGTCACTCCCGTACTACATCCAACACCTCGATGTGGACTGGAGTAGGCCTCTCAGAAACTGCATACATTAAAGCTGATCGTTACCAGTAAAACAGTGAATTCTTACGCAATTCTTAACATAATCATCAAACTAAGTTCTATGTATGAATATGGATTTTAATTTTCAGTAACTATCACAATATACAGCGCAAGTTAAGACGACGTCATTATAAACTGCAATATACCCTAGAAACACAAGTTTGCAGACAATAGGACACCCTGCCTCCGTGGACACATGCAATTTTTTATTTTTATTTTTTGTAAAAGCCGTGCGCGTTCTCGATTCAACGCGTGGCAGTTCACGAACGAGACACTGAGGATTCCGGGGGGGGGGGGGGGGGGGTGTGTGACGCGAGCGTCGCAGACTGGACCAGAGGAGACAAAATATCAGCGGTTAGCTGGGGTCCAGCGCGGAGACGCCTCGGTGAGAGACTTTAATACTTTGTCAAATTAAGTTCAAGTGCTGTAAACATTTTTACTTAAGAACTGGAACGCCAAAATAGCCTTCTTTATTATGTATCTGTGTTTTGTAGCTGGTTTTCCAAAATTACCAGAGAAGACCGGAGAGGGGGGAGACCGCAAACGGTGTCTTCGCTTCTAGCCGATTAGCTAGTTGGCTAAGCTAATCAGATTGTTATCTTTCATCCAGCGATCCAGGTCCACTGAGCATACTTTAATTATTATTTTTGTTTTATTCTGGAGTCTCTTAGATATTGTTCTGGACGTGATGTGGCGATCGTAACGGTTGGTTTCTAGCGAGCTAATCTGATTTGGCACGGCGTCTTCAGGTAATGCCTGCGCTGGAGAAGGAAACTTAGACACTTTCATGCTTTTCAGCCGCAATACTATTTCTGTGCATGTTACTAACCACGTAGGACCAGGGGGTATTGAGCAGAACGCCCCAAATTGTGCTTCTTTTATTTTACGTTTCTACCGAACTTGCTGGGGTAGATTTGCTTCCTTTGTCTTTGTCTGAAACAAAGGTCGTAACCAGCTACGAAATAATAATAATAAAAAACATCCGTCTGTTAAGATGGACGGGTTTTTACGTTTTATTTAAGGTTAAGAATGAAGTATGCACGCAGTGTTTCCCCCTTGTGCCGTTACTGGACGGAGATGCCTTTCTCTCGGATGTTGACACGTGGAGCGCGGGGTTTAAATGCTTCATTCATTTTACGGGCATAATAAACGTGCAGCGTTTAACTGACAACTGATTTTAGTTGTATTCTGTAGCTGCCACCGTCATAGTTAAAACTTTGCATTGACCTAGACTGCTTACTGCGCTGGTATGTGCACGGGTCTGTTGATCGTGTCTGCTTGGCTCTGGTGCATGAAAGTGACTGTTTTCATGCGGAGGATTTGAGGTGGCTTGTACTTATAAGTTGCATCCTGGGTAGGACACGTTTACTGAAGCCTTGCCCTGTCCATTGGCCTCTATTCCCTTATTGTAAAGCAGCTCTTTGTAGCTGATTTGCTATTTGGAGTGCGGGTAAATCAATATTCACCTCGGACTTTCTGCTGGGTCACGTGAGTTTCGTAGTGGGGTGAGACCAGGCTATATCCCCTGATGTTTTTGTTAAGGACAATAGGCTTATTTTATTAATTTTTAAACTAGATACTTTGTCATGTGCTATCTTATTTAGTTGTGTTGACGTTGTCTTTCAAGGATGCTGGGTGGAACATCGGGATTTTAGGTCAGTGTTATAATCCAAAATTAACCTGGTAAAGGTGTGACTAAAGGATTTCGTTGTTACGAAGGTTAATTGTCGCGAGAGCGGCACAAGTCATGCTAGGGGTTTTATATATCTTTTCTAAATGCTTTTCTCATGTCCCTGTTGTATTCTAGTTTCTGCAGATGTACTAATCGGAAATATGATAGTTTCAGAATTAACTTGCAAGTAGGACGGAGTTGCGCTTTAAGCGGTTATCAAATGCTGTGGTCACGAGACAGCAGATAGTTTTGAGGTATTTGATCGAACTAGTCTTTGCTAATTTTGGCTTCCTTTTTACCAGCATGAATGACTTTTTTTTGACTGTGATTTAACGTACAATTAGTGTGATTATGGACCATAAATACCTTAATCAACAACTGTGCATGTCAGTACATGATTCACCCCCCCCCCCCCGGTCATTTATCCTGCGATCTCTTGGGACAGTGCAGATTCTTTACTGGTACCCAACTGTCATTTACTATTCTTGTGAGCTCAACGGTTTCATAAAGGATGTATGCAGTTTGAAGGCATTTTGATTGGAAATGTCTAAATAACTCAGTTAAGGCATGTTTAATTTTATTGAAATGGCACTAACGAAGCGCACATTAGGCTTTGAATCGAGTTTCGCCACATGTGTCATTATGAGTGTCGTGTTTTCTCTGTATATCTGTCTAGCTATTTGGTTCCCTTGGGATACTATGTGGGAAAGGGAGACTTAATTGAAAAACACCGTGCCCAGGAAAGCACGGCTTCTTTGCTAAGGGAGGCGGTGTGTTGCTGGGCTTCCAAATCCCGAAGGCGTTCTAGGCTGGTATGTCAGTATGGGGGCTGCTGCATTATTATTATAGGGCACAAATAAAAATGACTGTTGTGATTAATTAAGCCTTTTTGGAAAATGTATTTTAAGCAAGAATGAGATTTTCCTTGGTTATACATGTTGTTGTCATCATCGAATTTGGAATCTATGCTTCTTTTCTCAAAGTAATGTAGGTATGCAAAGTCCAGATTAACCTGCACACAGTGCTTTTTACTCACTGGTCTTTAACATATAAGCAGTATGTTGTCTCTTTCAATAGTGTTATAATCATAATTCTTCTAATACAGTCTTATGCCATGTTTTTCCTCACCTGCTGAACTGCAGAGGTACTAGTTGAGTTTTAGAACAGCTGGGTATACTGGTTTGTAGTAAAGTTTAACTGCAGATCAACTCCAGGTGCCTTGACTTTTACGTAATCATACATCTTGTTCTAGGGTGTCTTCAAGCCAAACAGAGATGTTTGCCTTAGGGTATACAAGTGTTTATTTTAAGCAAACTTGCAGAAGAAGAAGACTGGCACATGAATGTGCCCCAGAAACTGACACTGTTGCAGTCTATGAGAATTAAAATATGCTCTTTATTTTCAATTCATCCCAATGTTTAAAGGGTAAATAATGAGTTGTTAGTAATTTATGGTGCATGATGTGCTTATGCTTTAATTGTACAACTGATTTTTTGGCAGTATCAAGGGAAAACTGTGTACAGTGTGGGCCAAAATAGGTATGCAGTTTTTATTTTACAAAGAGGAGGCCAGTGTTGAATGGGGCAACGTGACAGTGTTTACTTGCCACTACTTCCACCCATCTTGACACCTGTGGACTTTTTTGGGTGTGTAGCAAAGGAGAAGGTTTTTGAGAGGAAGCCCCACACAGTGAATGAATTGAGGGAGTTCATCTCGCAGGCATTTGTGGACATTGATGCTAACCGGGGTGTGTGTAGCTAAAGTGTGTCACAGTGTCAGGGAGAGACTCCAGGAATGTTTCAGCATTGATGGAGGACATGTGGAACACCTAAAAAAGGCATTGTAGAGATAACATGATATGGCTTGATTTACTAATGAATGAAAGCTAAATATCGTGGCATAGATTGTGTTTTTAGAAGACAGAGACTAAACATGATCTAATCAGTACTATAAAATAAAAAAAAACTGTATACCTACTTTGTAAAATAAAAACTTTACTTTGTAAAACAGAACTATTACTTTGTAAAATAAAAATTGTATACTACTTTTTGGCCCACCCAGTATACATTTCTCTATAGTTCCTGGAGATCGAAAGCTGCCCAGCTTTTGTGCATTGTAACTCAAGGAGTATTCCAGAACACTAAAAAAACAACAAAAACCTGTTCATTCTTAACATTCAAAAAAACAGTATTTGTAGCCATGCCTGCATTATATGAAAATTGATATTTCGGACCTGAATATTTTTTAATTTTTTTTATTAACTATGAAGTATTGTAACTTGTATTATGGGAGCCTTAACTGCAACAAAAAAATTATTATTTTTTTCTTTCTCCAGACATCTGGTTTCCACAGACATCTGGCTTCCTATTCCAACGTGTTTTCTGAATGTGTAATGCAATTTAGTAATTGTAGACCAAGAGAATGAATTACTAGCAAATACCCATGAATCCCTTTTGTCAAACCTCTTACAAATATCCAGCTCTGCTGTTGGGCTCAGTGATTTTTTTTCTTTTGTCCCCCTCCATGTCTTCTAGATTGCTTTTTTTTCTTAGCATTTCCTCGAGGAGAAAAGTGGTGGCGTTCAGGCTTGTTAGTTTGGATGGGCTGTTTGCCTCTAGAGGAGACTGACCTGATTCATCTTCCTGCTCTCCTCCCCACCCCTCCGTTGCTCAGCCTCCAGCATCTGTAATGTGAACCTTTCCTGGCATCTTCTAGAAGACAAACCAAGGCAGAAGCAAGATTTTTTTTATTAAAAAAAAATACCAGAGAAAAGAGTGCTTCAAGACGTGTCCGTCAGTTGTCTTTGGGAAGACACACACACCCACCCACACTCAAACTCACGTCCGGGACTCCTGGAGGAACAGCTGCTGTTCGATTCCTCTGGAGCAGACAACCTCTTCTTCTTGGTGAGAGTCTGATTTACAACATGGCCAAAAAACACAGCCCCAAGGGTAAGTCTCATCTTTTTAGTTTTCTTGAGACAAAAAAGGTTCTTATGATTGCTGTTTTGCAGTGGAAAGTCAGGTTCACTTGTACATGAACAGTTAATTTGTTTAGCAGCTTTGTGTTCCTTTCCGTACCTTTAGCATTTGAGTATGAAACATTGATAAGGCGTAAAAGCAGGTGGGGGGGGGGGGTAATGTAAAAAGTGCTTTTTAAGGAAGGGGTTTCCTTACAGGGTTTGTTGCTACAGGTAAGAGTGCCTTGAATGCAACCTTTTGAATAATTTGGGAAGTAAAGATGCGACCTGTTTTCTCTTAAGCTTCCCCTGAACTGCTTCTGTGGCATGGATAAGTAGTTATGTATTTTTCCACTATCGCCGTTCTCTCACTCCTTTAGCTAATGCAGGGTTTAAATGAGGCCATAGGAAATATCTGGGGTTCCAAGTCAGTGTTTCATCCTTGTAGTCAAATTACAGCTTGCTTATTTTTTTTTCTGCATCAAGTAGACTTTTCACACATTTCCTTTTTTTTTTGTCACTGAGACATGGACTGCAGTATCTCTTACTGTACAGGAATATGTTTGTGTGGCTTTGACTTAGAAATGGAAGGGTTTGGTTTTATGGTGCTGGTGGGGGCATGCATGTTACTTTGAGTGCTGCGTGCACAGAATGCAGGGCAGCGTGGGAGAGGAGCTAAAGCAGAAGTTGCCAAAACAAATTGGGATGCATCTGGTCTACTGGGGTCCGCACAGATGTCTTCCTTAAGTGACGAGACCCCCTCTGTTTCTATGTGTGTTTAAAACAAAAGTGGGTGTATTACAAGGTGATGAGGTCATACAGCTTCGTTGGTTCTTGAACGTTCCCTCCGAAGGAGAGCGTGGCTGTTCCGAGGAACATAAATTCATACAAATTTCTGCTGTCAGTGTGACTGCCTGTAATAGTTATGGCCAGTGTTTGCACTCCATCAGGGACACATTAATGTATTTTGCCTTCTGTTTTGTAATTTTAGCCGTTTGTCTAGGATCAGCCACGTTTACCACATCTACCTTTCGCACGACTGCATAATTTGCATTGAAATGGGCATGTCTTAAGTTGTACAGCCACTCCTTATGTATAGCACGACCTGTTGTTTTTATGGTTGCCGTCTGTCTTTTGTTCTTCAATGATGCTTAAAGGGACTTTCCAATCTATTTAGCATTAAAAGCTTAGCATAAGGCAGCACACACAGCTGGGATGGGCCGTGGATGGACAGGCTGAACATTTTTGAATATGCAGAATAACGGCGTATCTTACATGGGTCCCTTCTTTATGTGCAACAGAAGGTCCCCTTTTCAGTCCAGTGCCTCATGCTTATAACAGGTTTTCCAGTAGGTTGTGAAGGTGAAAGTCTTTGAATCCCTCAGTCATACAGTCTGGAAAACCAGGCCTCTCAGGTTTCAGTGTGATGTATGTGTGATGTGTATATGATATACGCATCATAGCCTTTCTCTATTTCATTTGTTTTCTGGAGGTTTGGTCCCTCATGTTTAAGTATCTTAATTGTGTGCTTGTTTGTTTAAGAGCTGCCTTGTGTCAGTGCATACCTGTGAGTGACTGTCCGAAAGAGGAGACACATTAGAAATGTCGCCTATGTAATTCTGTTCTGCTTCTGTACTACAAAATGTTAGTGTCTCCCCACAGTGCTGAACTTCTCTCTTATTCCCCCATGAACAGATACCTCAGATGTGGTGTTTGATACGCACTCGAAAATGGTGATGTCACAAGGAGGCACATTTGGGAGAATGAAGGAAAAGGTAAGTTCTGGCCTGCTGACATGGACGAACACATCGCAAGACAGTTTAAGTGTGTAGCATCTGGAAGGAGCCATAACTAGGTGCAACAAGAATTTGATCTTAACCTCCCCTGAGAGAGAGAGAGAGAGAGAGAGAGAGAGAGAGGGGCTGTCAGTGTGTGTCATCAGTGTATTTTTGCATCTCAGAAAACATTGTGACTTCTCAGTATTCTCCACAAGGACTGGAGAGTTTTAAGAAGGAGGTTCCTCTCGCCTGCTCTAGCGCTGCATTTCTTTAAATCCGCAGATAAATGCTGTCCGAGCTGTGGTCCCCAACAGGAGCAACAACGAGATTGTCCTGGTGTTGCAGCATTTTGAGAATTGCGTGGATCATGCTGTGCAGGCCTTTGTGGAAGGTGCGGGAGATGCAGGGCCTGAATGTCACTGCAGCGGTTTATTTTGTGACTGACGAGTCACCTGTTAGCTGATGGTAAAACTTATGTCGGGAGTGTTAAGATGGGATTTTGTCCTCATTGATTTTTGTTGCCTGCAAAGTGTTTTTTAATGTATGAATTTTGGTGTTGCTCTTTCCAAATGCAGTCCTCTGGAATATGCACCACATGTCCGTCTTTAACAATCGGCTTTTGAATGGCTTAGCTTGTTTAGGACAACATTTATTAATATGTCAAACTTTTATTCTGCCTGTCATTTTCTCTCTCTGCTTCAGGAAGTGCTGCTGAAATCCTGAAAGAATGGAATGTAACAGGAAAGAAAAAGGTATGTGTGTGTGTGTGTGTGTGTGTGTCAGACGAAGGCGCAGCCTGCACCATAAATTAAAGCTGCATTGGAGCTGCAGAGTGGGTGCTGTATTTGCGTGTTGTTTTGGTGTGCAGCCTAAGAAGAAAAAGAAGCCAAAACCGCAGACGGGGAGTCAGACGGATTCCGTCCAGGCCGAATGCACGTCTCCGTCTGACGGCAAGGATGCGGTGAATGGTCTCCACGGCAACGGCTCCGGGCTTGACGGAGACTCCGCAGACTCCCTCAGCGAGCAGCTCGATTCCGCCTCTCTGGACACGGTTGAGCTGGACTGCAGGTCCGCCGTGTCTGAGCTCTCAGGACCGGCTCCAGGTAGTGATGGCTACGCATGGCGAGAAGCTGAGGAGGAGCTCATCTCTTCGTTTTGGCTTTTTGATTGTGACGGCTCATGTAAAAGATTAAGGGCTTAATGGAGTTAAACTGTAACAACACTGAGTGTTGGGTTTTCTGTGTCTTTTACGGGGAAACTGACATTTTCTACTTCTTTTCCTACATTTTTTTTTGTATATTGTGCCAAGGCACAGATATGGATTTCAAACGCATTGCACCAAACCCAGCCTCTGGAGATGGCTATGGGGGTCAGCGTGGCAAAGCTGCGCTGAGGCTTCCAGGAAGCAAGGCCCGATTCACAGCAGGCTGCGATTTCCAGCCAGCATCTTTATCTGCCCCGCCCTCTGCGGAGAATGGTCAGAATGCCAGCGGCGTCAACAAGAAAATCGGTAAAAACACAGTCTGTCGCCTGGACCTCTGTGATAATATACCAGAAGCTGGGCCACACTAGGAGTTTCCTCATGCATGGAACCAGGCGTCAGGTGATCTGATTCCTTTGATTTAATTGGTTGTGTCTTAACGAGTAACGTGTTCTCCTCCCTCAGCGCCAAACATTGACAAGTCTGTGAAGGACCTGCATCGCTGCACAGCATCACTCACTCGCTACAGGGTTGTGGTGAAGGATGAGATGGACTCTTCCATCAAGAGGATGAAGCAGACCTTCTCAGAGCTGCAGAGCTGGTGTGTAAGCATCTGCGGCCCTCGTCGGGCAGAACTATGCTGTTATGTTTCAGCCATTGTTCAAAAAAATGCCTAGTCGGCGAATTATATATGCATGGTATTAGTACTTAGTCAATCCTAAGGTAAATTCCGTTGTAAATTTTATTAAGGTGAACTTATAAACCCTGAGATTTAGTTTGCATCCAATGGAAATTATATTGAATGCTCGTTGAATGAAGAATTTTAATATCCTACTTTGACATGCTCGACACATATCTGTTTTGTGGAAACAAATCCTCCTGATCTTAATGTAAACCACTGCAGCGATACATGCAGGAATTTGTATCCTGTCAGCTGATTCTTGCCACTTCACCATTTGGTACTAATAAGATCTTATGAATCCTCCCCAGTTCCTCTTCCTGATTCTGGATGAATCTTTGGGGTGGTGAAAAATAGAGGATTTATGCATGGTAGGAATCGTGTGGAGCTGCTAGCTATTTGCCATGAACGATGCACCCAACGTCAAAGCCCTCAGCAGCAAAATAACTAGTGTCGTGTAGACTCGTAGCACCACAAAATAGCAAAGACGTGTAGAAGAAATCTGATATTTTCCATCTGCAGTGAATGGTATCTGTGTACTCAGTCCAGCTTCAGTCGTGGTATTCCTGAAGACGCTGCCTCTGGGACTGTTAAAACGGTGTCGTTCAAATGGAAAACAGTTTAATCCCCAGCTGTAACTCTGATCAGAGTGGACGGGTCATACCACAGGCCTGGGTCACATGGTTTATATTACGGTGGCGCTTTAAGTTCTGAATGACTGCTAGCAAGGCTGGAGATCTGCATAGCAATGAGGCTACTTCAGTTGGCAGTGTTAGTCTGAGTGAATGAGTGATGTCTCTCGACCTTAACAATGTACACGGCCCTAATTCTCCCCATTCTTGCAGTATGTATTGTCCAGCTATGCTGGTACATATTAGTTTGCAGACCCGTGTCGCATCTGGATCCCGTTTTATCCAGCGCCAGGTCACTGACGGCCATGCCTTGCCTTTCTTCCCTTTGTACAGCCTTATGGACAGAGAGGTGGCCCTGCTGGCGGAGATGGACAAAGTCAAAGCAGAAGCCAGTGAGTGCGAGCCGGAGCAAAGCTGAATGTCCCTGTGTCGCGGTGCATTGGAGCCCCACAAGGGCGCGTGTGCGTGCG
>JAODKF010000096.1:2190395-2216500 GCA_026779585.1 Mormyrus proboscirostris
ACTAACTACCTGGGAGAACTGAAAACAAGGCCTGGATTTGGAATCGAGGTCCAGAGTTGAAGAGCCCTGTTGTAGAGCGGCTGTGGTCATTTAAGCATTTGCTGTATCTGGTTTGTGAAATGCTGACTAACTGCCTCCCCCCCCCCCGTTTCAGTGTACCACCCCCAGACAGGCTACTCCAGCCGCTCGCTCTGCAGTACACCCTCATCCCCCCCGGTCGGATCAGCCAAACCAGGGATGCAGGTCGTTCCTCATGGTTCGGCCCAGCCGCTCAGGCCGGTAAGAAAGGGGCATCCGGCCTTTTCATTATAAGCCTCCGATTAAGTGCAGGGACTCTGCTGTCTTTGAAAACATTGCGACCTTCTCAGTCGTTGGTTTTTATTGCTTATTATGATGACTGAGCATCATCCGATTTGGGGGGGGTGTGACAATAAACCTGGGGTAAGTGAGGCTGTTCTTTGTCAGAGCACCGTGCTCCGTTCATTTATGATCCAAGATGCTACTCAGCTTTTATCCAGGCGTGGTGGCCAGAGTGCATTTTCATGGCCCAGTGTAATGAGGTGGTGGGGACCTTCTGAGGCTGAATAAGCTCATTAAGAAAGTTGGTTCCATTGTTGGCTGGAGTCTGGAGTCTTTGGAGGTCACAGTGCAGTGAATAATGGAGAGGGAAAACCAGGCCTATCATGCAGAATCCCCTCTCAGTTGCCGTGCATCGTTACGGCGATTCACTAAGTGGCTCCTTCCCCCAGGTTGTACAGCCAAACTTCTGGAGATCATTTAACAGCACTGCACTCAAGGACGTCTTGAAACGGTGTCCAGTGTGTTTGTCACTTCTCTGGCACTGTTGGTTGGGTCTCTTGCTTTTAGAAAATTGCTCATGTAATTTCACCTTTGGGCTAATGCAGCGCATCTCCTGCCTCATTTCTCAGGCTCATCAGAGCGGCGTTCGGCCAGGCCAAGGTCTGGCTCAGCAGCCCGGGGCCCAGAGCATAAATGGTGGGCCACACCTAGACCGGAACCACAGTCGGCCTCACTACCGCAACCAGAACAATCGTGGGCAAATGGCAGCCCCCGACAGTGCCTCTCATCCCGCCCCGCTTACCCTCGGTGCCAGGAATGGTTTGGTGCATACAGCCACATCTGTGCCCCGGCATTTCAACACCACTCCAAACGGGCTTCCCCAAAGACGACCACGGGATCACCGCCCTTGACATCCAACCTCCACTCAAATTCATATTAGGCCTGATGAAGAATCACAGTTACATGTAATCCATTTTTTGTATGTGTGTATTCGCTCTATCGTCGCGTTAAGGTTTACTTTGAATCTCCCTTTGCTTTGCTGTGGTCCTCCTTCGTCTAGCTGTAGTCATTCTGCAGTCTGCATCACAGGTAGTACGTTTCTGTTGGCACTAGCAGTTTCCTAAACGTCTCTATTTCACGTTTGTGTCGTTGTTTCTTTGGGGGTATGTGTTCCACTGTCAGCTCTTGATTCTAGTCAACGGCTGTTGAGCACCGCAGGGCTGTATGGGGAAGCTCTGCTTTTCTAGAGGATATATCCAGATTATATGATGTGGGGTGGGGGGCGCGGGGTTTACCTCCCGGGGTGGAAATGCATGGAGGGACACTTTGTAGCGGTATAATCACACTCTGTATCCTTAGTTTTTTACTTTTGAATTTCCCCTCTGTGTTTGAGGTGTTTATGCAAGAAGCAGAAGTCTATGAGGTGCCAGTCATTCAGATCTAAAGGCAAATCTGATATGACCAGGAAATGCTGAAAGAAGTATTTCCAGGGCAGCTGCGTGTTGCATGAACTCGTAAACCTCTACGTGTGCTCCATCAGTAATTACTGTCAATGTACTGATACCTTTAATACTTATTAATTAATGTAATTGATTACTGTATTCTTATTCTAAGCACATCGCAGAAGACTTAATTGGAGACAATCCTTGGGCATGTTTGAAGTGGGATGTTCTATGTTTCTACAATATTTGTGTTTCCTCTTTGGAAAGGTCCAGCTTCTCCTACCTATAAACGCATTTCTGCATTTCACTCAAAATCAGTTATGAATAAGTGCTCACTATTGTATATCCTATATGATATTGCCTTTTGTACTTTGCAAAAAAACCCTTTTTGAGATTATAGCCTTGTATCAAAATTTCATATCTTAGCTTAGAAGATGACTATTACTCCTGACTGTCCAGCAGATGTTGCCGCTAGTCTTCTTTGGCATCATGGCAGAAGCAAAAGCTTGATGTTTGGGCCAGGTGACTTTTCAGACTTTCACATTTTACTTGAGCATACTGAACTAAAATGGAGGATGGAATGGCGTTTGTGATAAGGGTTTTTTGCCCATATGCCTCAGTGTCATTTCGGGACAGATGCATTTTGGAAAAACTGATTCTTCATTTATGAAATTTCTGTAGACTGAGCGAGGAGTCTGAGTATCTGGGATTGCGGGTGTCCTGGTTAAAGACCAAGATCCAGGCATTTGACTCCATGGGCACAGCCATCAGTAGTGTGCCTGTCTGCACTACTCAACCTTGTTGAGAGATTCACGTACCTCAGCAGCAACATTCATGTCTCTGGTGATGCTTCCTATGAAGTCAGTAGACGGATTGGGAGAGCATGGAGGGTCATGAGGTCCTGGAAAGGGGTATGTGGCGCTCCTGATATCTTTGCAAGAAGACGAAGGTCCAAGTCTTTAGAGTCCTTGTGCTCTCTGTCTTGCTGTATGGCTGTGAGACATGGACGCTATCCAGTGAGTTGAGATAAAGACTGGACTCCTTCGGTACTGTGTGTCTTTGGAGAATCCTTGGGTACTGCTGGTTTGACTTTGTGTTGAATCATTGGTTGCTAGAGGAGTCCAAAATGAGGCACATTACCTGCATTGTGAAGGAGCGTCAGTTACGGCACTACGGCCATGTGGCGCATTTCCGTAAGGGTGATCCGGCTTGCAGGATCCTCGTTGCTGAGGACCGAAGCGGCTGGACCAGGCCACGAGGATGCCCACGTAACACCTGGCTGTGGCAGTTGGATGGCCATTTCTGGAGAGTGGGACTGGACCATGTATCTGCCTGGGGGATCACCAGCCGGGATCCTGAGGAGTTTCGCTGTGTGGTGGGTGCGGCAACGTGCTGCATTAGCGCATGATCCCCAACCTGACCTGACCTGTAGACAATGAATAGTATCCCATTAAATTAATGTAAATATCAGTAGTTTTTCTTATAGTTTTGAATATTATTTGCTATATTACGAGGCCAAAATGTACTAAGTGAACTATTGTATAATATTGTTCGAGATGTAACAATTAGACTAAAGTTAAAGTGGAGTTTGGTTTAAACAAATTAATATTCAGCACAAACATCTTTTGACATTCTATAAGAATCACACGAGTGAATTCACCTGTCATTGGGTTTGGCTGTAACTTGCATGTCAGTGAATTTTAGTGTATGTTGGTTCTGAACATGTCCAGATGGTAGCTACTTCTGATTATGCTCTTGGCTCCATATGTGTAAAACTTTAGGCTTGCAAATATGCAAACAATGACCTTATTTGTGGGTAGCAATGGCTTGGGCTCTAGATATGCAGTCAGAGGATGTCCTGTTTAGCATTCATTGGATATTAACAATTTATGATATGGATGTGTAGGTGGTAAGGTATTCTGGACAGATTTTAACTTAATTCTGAAGCTAGACAATTTCATTAGACATGGCTTGTCATCTGGTTTTTGCTGCCACTGTAGCCTTACCTTCTAGTTATCTCTCAGTGGACTCTTCCTGTTTCCTGCTGCGTCCTTTCAAATGCTGGACTAGTGGATGGGTGTGTACTTATCAAGCTGCTGCACCAAATGTTTGGACTTGATTTCCTTTCAAAAGTTATACGTACTCATTCTATGCCTTAGAGTCACTTTAAAAGGTGCTTGTTGTCTGCATTGCTACATCAAACTGGATGAGAGGTTGGTTTTAAAATAAAACCTGTAGTAGACTTTACTCAATTAGGCCATACATTTCTGTTAGGTAAAGCCATTCTCCAAAGAAACCACGTTCAGTCTGAGTTACTGCCTTTGTGAGCAGTTTCACTTTCTTTTATTTTCATATGAACTTTTTTTCTAAAGGACAAATTGTGTAATGAGTACAGTAGAATTAGTGTTTGGTAAATCAAACCTCTTTTCAAATGTTAAATATAAATATGTTTTTCCTCAAATGGCTTTGTATGTATGATATTTCTTTGAAAATGTACATAAGCTACACCAACAAGGGGCTTAGTCAACCTGGACTGTTTTTGTATCCACAGTAGATATCTGTGTAGGTTCCTCTCCACGTGAGTGGTTTAACACACCCCACTTCTTGGGTGAACATCTGTTGTGTTTCCAGACCGGCCTCTTGGAGACAGAGCGTTACACGTGAAGTGCCTTGGTCTTCTCATTTCACTCCTTACTCCCTCTATACAAAATATGGACCAAAGAAACTTGCCCCCCCCCCGCCACCTGACCTCAAAGCTCGATTACGAGCTACAAGCACACCCTCTCTGACCTGCTTCATTTACTATAAATAAAACACTTCGCAAATAAAATACTTGACTCTTGAATCTTTGTTGGTCTGAGAATGCCCGCGCTCGTTTGTTGAGCCGTGTCTGCTAAGGAAGGAGCCGGCTTCTACAGGCAGCATTCTGGCTGTGTGTGTGTGTGGGTTCTGGCTGCTCTGCAGTTGGTCGTGCTGGCCTTCCTCAAAGCACAGCTGTCAGCTGTTTACACAGCAGTGCTGGAGTGTAACACTTTAATGTATTAAAATCCATATAAACTTTGCTGAGAAATTGGCTTTGACCATGTCAAGCAGCATGCCTACCTCACTTAACCTCGACACATTGTATTAGGAGACATTAACTGCAGGAATTGGATGTTCTCATTTTCCAAAATGATCTACCCTTGCATGTGGTGCTTTATTTACACAGCTGAGTGCTTTTTGCTGGAGAGGGTCAGATACTGAAAGCAGCTTTGGGTAGGTTTTAGATAAACGCGCGAGTGCTTGGAAAACATCCGGACTTGAACTGTGGTTGAGGTAACGGCACGTTTGTAATGATATAAGATTCTCTTTGGAGTTTGCTGCAACTTTTATTAATAAAGGGACCAAATGCACTGAAACATCGCATTCTACGCTGCATCAAAATTCTTCAGACAAACAGATTTTCTTGAATGCTCAGTCTTTAAGCGGCAATACGAACTGGTATTTGTGCTTTGATGGAAACCAAACACCCCTCCATAGAAGGTTTCATGACTGCATATCGTTGAAAACTTACAGAAATGAAATCAAACAGTTTCTTAAAAGGCAGTTTCACTACGGAGTCAGTCAAGCTCACAGTAACACTAAGATGGAGTATAACTTATGGTCAGATTACTTTGTTACACTTTTGAATAAATAGTTAAAACATTACAAAAATAGAATATCCTGAACTGTAATAATTGTGAAGAATCTGTTGGATGAACTGGTTCAATGGCAGCTGGTGCTGATTTCTGCCTGTGTCTGCATTCTGGCATGGTCAGCATACGTTATAAATTAGCACCAAGGCCCACTGGCGAATACTTCTTTCAAATGGTTGGGAACATTTCTCAGTGATGAACATAATAACTAAACACATTCACAACTCCCAGCACTTGAATAAATAGTACAAGTTACAGTATTATTCTTTATTTTCGTAAAGATGGCAACAAAAATGGACTTGACGATCTTACACGTTTGTTTTCCGGTATCCAAAAGCCCTGCATTGGCTGAAGAGGTGGGGGCTCTTACTCTAACCCAAGTGTGTTCTGTAGGCACTGCGGGGGGGGGGGGAAGCTCAGAGTTAATCTGTTTAAAATGTAATCTATGCGGTTAAGTCCTTGAATTGGGGCATCAAGAGCCTGAAATGCAGCCTGGAGCTCCAGAGGCTTCCGTCCGCAGCGGTACGGCCCTGCAGTCGCCTTCAGCACTGCATTAGGGCATTCTGATTTCTGCCATGGTCCTTCAGCATTTCCAAAGCCAGACAGACGCCTCTGGCTTTTCTACAGTCCTGCATCCTGGGTCCCGTTTAGGCATGAAGACACAGCTACACGTGCCTCACAGCCGCAGACATCCCGTCTGCGCGGCTTCGCAGCCGCGGACATCCCATCTGCGCGGCTTCACTGCTGGCTCATCTTGGCTGCTTCTGCTTTGATGAGGGATATCAGCTCTTGGTTGATGAGGAAGACGAACCTGAGACCTGCGATCTGGGCAGAGAGGGGCAAGACGTTCAGTCTTTTTGATGAGTCATGGCTGAACACTATCTAAAGCGTGAATTGGAAAGCAGCGACGATGGCGGCAAGATATGGACCTTGCCAGCTAATGCTGTCCTCTATCTGTCACATTCAAATCAAACCTATGTTTGTCACATACACAGTTATACTCCATGCAATGTGTTTTGTGGAATGTTTGGTTGCCTGACTCCAAGACTGAGACACTAAACAACAAACTTTAAACAATAATCATTAATAACCAGATTAACCATAATAACCATAGTGTGCAATAAGCAGTAAAGTGACAAGTGGTAGTACAAGTGTCAAATGAACAAGTTAGTATTAACACATGTAAATTCTGCAGTGGGAGTAGTTAAGGGCCTGGACATATATAGTTGAGCTGACTGTAGCAGTACATTGGTCAAACATTAAATCCTAGACAGTGTCCTCATAAAAGCCACTAAACCAGGGGTGGTTGCGTAGAAGCTAGTAAATATTTGGAAGGCCAGCCTGAAATCCCAGAAACGTTACACGCATTGGCACAAAATGAAATGAAATTGAAATGATTATATTTTATCGATCCCCGTGGGAAAATTCTCTTTTCTCCAACCCCGTCTTGTTCTCCGTAGGTGAGGAAACTGCAGCGGAGGGCAGCCACCCATAGCAGCGCCCAGGGACCTGAGGCTTAAGGGCCATGCCTTCCTTAGTAGGTAAGGACCAGATCTTCGGTTATGTGAACACCCAGGTTCTGGAGGTTGCCCACACTCTACACTAAAGCACCATTGATGCTGAAGTGGTGGCAGTCCCTCTGCCGTTTCCTTCCAAAATCCACAATCAACTCCTCAGTCGCGATTACAAAACGGGACGTTATCCTGACACCAGAATCACAGCTCCGTCGCCTCCAAGGTAGGCCTGCTTGTTGTTACCAGGGATCAGGCCTAAAACAGCTGTGTCATTAGCTAACTTGACAATGATGTTCTATCAATTCTATCTGCTCGCGTCTATCCATCCTCCTCCACCCCCAGCAGGTCCTCCTCACCTCCACCACAGAGTTATTGTTGAGTTTCCACTTGTTCCCAGACAGCACTGGTCTGCCGTCAATGTAGAACGGCCTCCGGCCCTCATTGGCGATGAAGAAGTCACCATTGTTTTTCAGCTTGATGATCCCTGCAGGACACAGAATGTAAGCATTCGGGGGGGTCGTGAATTTGGTGCAGTCATGAATTTGGTGACACCTGTCAGTTTATCAAGGACAAAACACTCAAAACTATAATTAAAAAATGTAAAAAATATTAATGCTAACCAATACTGAAACAGACTGTTGTTGCAGCTGAGTTCTGCTTCAAACAATAGCAGGTATTAGATTAAAAACAGAGTAACTAGATAATCTTGCTTAAAGAAGCTTTTTTTTTTGTTTTTTTAAATCGAAGGCAGCTCAAATATAAGGTAAATCTAAAACTCAAATATGACACAAAAATTCTCTGCCCTCAAAGTGTGGTAACTCCCTGTGAGAATTCCTGGATCAACAGAACCCCAAGGAAATCAAGCAATACATGAGAGCGTGGGGGAAAATGAGGTTCACGGCACCTTGTTTCCTGGAGATCTTCCATGCAGGTCCCTCCAGAGACAGATCCACATCTATCTGCTTGTCCTTCGTGGCACGGCCCAAAGTTATCTGCAGAAACAGGGCCCAGACAATCCAAGACATGCTCCAGATGCCTTAAGGGTCAGACACAGAAAACGAGGCATGCTGCTCACCTCCCGGGACCGCATAAGGTAGCGCACCATGCGTCCACGTAACGCTGCAAGGGTTTGGTTGTCAAAATCGGGGGAGTTCATCCCTGGAAACAGCAGAAAACGCTAACATCGTGAAAAAAATGAACGTGACTTTTTTTTTTTAAATAAAAAAACCCATTACAATTCTTCACAAAGCTTTTAATACCACACTAGATTAAATACAACACACCATTTTATACAACACTAAACTATAAAAAAATGCTATGCGCCATGCAATACCTATAGGTAAAGAATTTATTATTTAAGAATTTATTAAGACCTAAGTCCAAACACCCAACTACAGAGTAACAACTAGTGTTTTAACTGATATCACCTACAGCCCGCGGCAGTAAGGACAGGTGATCCAAGCCGGTCACCCGCTCACCCGTGATGCTGTCCACCAGCACTTGCCAGCGCGGAAGCTCCTGCTCCAGCTGCCTGATCTCCCTCTTCTGGTGCCTGTCGGAGATCATTAACTCTGCAGGAAACAGGGGGCTGTGCTGAGTGAGGGCGTCCGGCGAGATTTACAAAACGCAGCCGAATACAGGCTGCGCTCTCACGCATCACAATGGAGATACTCACCATGTTCTAATACCTCATCTCTGCTATCCCTGCAAAAGGAGGAGACGGGCACCATTAGACAGGGACTTGCGGTGGTCCGAGTCCGGCGCTACTACGCATTTCGGGTTTGGACTCACTTGAGCTTAGCCTCGTCCACCAACTGCTCCGCGTCTGAGAAGTTGAGCACCTGGTCCCCTTTTGGCAGGGGCTGAACTGCAAGCACAACCCAGTTCACAGCACCGTTAAAAATCCTAGCCACTGTTACCGTGGTAACAAAACCGAGCCCGAGGACCAATGGCGGTGCAGTGATGCGACGTGTCTAAACGGAACTCACCACTCTGGTCCTCCAGAAGGTAGTACTGCTTCAGGAGCTGCCAGTGCAGCATGAGGCTCTTGGGGGTCCGCGAGGGGTAAAACACACCTGGGTGCTTATTCAACAGTTCCTGGAACACTTCCTGCTTGGGCTGACTGTTCTGTTGGTGCGTACATAAAAGCAACAAACACTGATAAGCTCAGCGAGTCAAGGACGGTGTGTTTACAGTTCCTTGGCCGATTACCGAAAACAGCGAGAAACATTCATCTGCAATGTCACCAGCTAATGCTTAGTCAGCGAGGAGATTTAGGAGAGAACCATTTTAATATGACAGACCGATGAGGACAAACACCATGACCTCAAAACCAGTGAACAAGACAATATTCATTTATCATTACCAGTATGACGTCCTTTGTGACTCACCGAGCTGATCTTGGCCAACAGCGCCTCCTCTGCCTGGCTGAAGAGCGCTTTGCTTTGGATGGCCGCTATGGCCTCCGGGTGGAGCTGTCGCATAGCCTGCCATGCCAGTCTGCTCGGGGACAGATGAGGATTTCAATAGTCACCGTGTTAAAGGCGCATTTCACAGGAACGCAAGACGTAATATGCGGAAATCTAAACATTCAATGTACCTGTACTAGTATGAAGGCAAACACCTTAACCAATTTGTACTATGACTAGATAGCATTCTGTTGGCTGACAAAAAAGAAAACGAGATGCTGCAAGATCAAGGGACTAAAAGGTTAACCTGGAGCCAGACTAGAAAGAGAATGAAAAGCAGACAAGTTAAAGGGCGTTTTCTTACTTTGAAATAACAGGGTCGTACAACAGGGCATACCACCGCTCCTGGATCTCCCGTAAGGTGAACCGACAGCTAAACTTAACCCCCAGGTGGACTGAGGTCAAATCTGTAGTCTAAACACATTGAAAAGTTTGCATATCACTCCTGAGAAGTGGTTATATCAAGAGTCACCACATTTATTTCTGCGATAGACTACAGCTGACAGCGTTAAAGTGGTTTTTAAACATGCAAGTCTTGAGACGATGGTTTTCTTGACTCTCGGTCAGAAGTCAAACATTCTGTTACAGGCCCAACCTGAAGCACGGCATTAATGAGCAGGAGGTCATCTGCTGGCTTCCAGCGCCCCAGATCCTTAGTGATCTGCAGAGGCTGTTTGCTCTTCTTCACCCTCTTGGTCATAGGAGGAGGTGTGACCACCATGGTTAGGGGTGCTGATAGGGTTGAGCTAGATTTCGAAACCTAGGAAGAGAAACAAGCACCACTGCTCACATGCCTTAAGGCTAATTCATACTTCACTTTTCTGTACATTTGGCTGAGGATGCCACAGTTGGTGCACGCATACAGCAATGATATTCCACCAGACCAAGAAAAGGCAGATGTACTGTAACAAACACAAATAAAAACAGTGTAGTGAAATGGGCAAACCTTTTTGAATGGTTAAAAAGCCTTTAGCCTAGGCTAGGGGACATGACGTGTACATTTCATTGTGAAAAATTAGATATGCAGGTACTTCTGTCCCTCCTCATACAGCTGCTCACCATGACCACAACTATTTTTCCTCTATTTTTTTGTCTTTGACTGCTGCTTTGTGAAAGTTGGTGCTGCCACCTACTGGAAATACCTAGTCAATTATCTTGCACATGCGTATTTGACATGCGCGGACTCACACGATATCCGTCACATCAAAAAAATTTGGCTACAGGCGCACAGACCACAGCTATCTGCAGTCGGCTACAGGTGATGAATTTTACTCAAATCCCCCTGTGCGACTCTAAGCACATGCAGAGAACTGAAGTATGAATTGGCCTTTAGTCTCTTTCTTCCTGCTCTTGTTCAGCTGTAATGTTCTCGTTCTTTAACTGGACTAATGGCCGATACCTTCTTCTTCTCGCCGGAGGAGGGCTCACTCCCTGAGCAGCGAGTGGCCTCAATCAAGGGAGGCCCCTTCACTCTGCTGGACGACTTGGCCAAGCTACTCTCCACCAGCTCATCATCAAACTTCTTTCGCTTGATGGACCTGAGGGACCAAACGGATTTGAACTGGCAGTCGCAAAAAAAAAAACTGCACAGATCAATTCCTTCTAATTTTCTTTATGTACTGGCTATTTGATTCTAATACACAAATGCCTTGCTTATACCACAAGTAGCAGAGAATCCTGGATCATAATGAAATGGCGCATAAGATATTTTCGTCATAATCAGACAGACCTGGAGGAACTCCTGCGTTTAGGGACTCCCCCACTGAAGGCTTGCGTGGCTGTTCTTTTGATATCTTTACCACCTGCAGACTCCTCGTCTTCTGAACGGCTCTGCGCGGTGGTGCTCCCTACTGTTGTACCCCCAGCTGCTGCCTCTGGAACCCCTCCCTGCATGTCTAAAAACATTTATACAAGAGATGCCATCTACTCCATTTTTTTAAATATACATTTTTTCTCTTTTCCAGGTTTGAGTATACATGAACATCATAGAAAACCTTGTGTGACCAAGGTCCTACACAAACATTAAATTTAAACAACTAAATTTGGCTTAATAAATATTAAATCCGTTTGAAATTAGGAAAAGGTTGGGTAAACCACAACGAACAGCAATAAAAGGACGGGACTGGATCAAAGTACACATCGCCAAGAATATGTCGGAAAAATAATATACCTCAGCGTCCGTCCATAAAACAGCGTGTTAAATATTAACCAGAAGCTTATTACAAATTATTTCGTGATCAATTGGTTTACTTTCTAGTTCATAATTCATGCATACCTTTGTCCATAACCGCAGGCGCAACCGATCGTTTATACAGCCAAGCAGAACATTCAGGACGATTCGCTTTCAGTTACGTTGCTTCAACAACAGAAATCCCCAACCTAAACACAACGTTTATACTATAAATGAAGCGTGCAACAAGCCAGCTACCCAGGTTAATTTTCAGAAAATTCTACTTAACTTAGCCAACTTCCAGGAAAACAAGTCAGCCTGGGTACACAGCGGTGTATATACTGATAATTCTAAAAATAAATATGTACAAATACAATGCAAAAGCATTTCAATATTGTTTACCGTATATTACCTATGACCATTTACCATGGCTAGCTAGCTAGCTAGCTATTGTGTCTTCCTCTTTATTTCACTTTCCTTACCTTATCGCGAAATGCTGATAGGTTCAGGCAGTGGTCCTATGGTTGTTTTTTATTTCGTGTCCCTTAAAAAATAAACTTGATTTCTCAGTTAACTTTAAACTCCACTTATCTCAAATCATTTGTTGACAATAACGTAAAATTCAGCACGAAACTCCCATTATTCACATCCGGAAACTTCTGGAAGTGACGCAAGAGGTTCCCGTCGTCCTCTTTAAAATTCGCGACACAAAATGAGCGTAAAAGGATATGCACACTGCCACCACCTGTTTCGGGGGGAAATAGGCGCGTTGTAAGATCTTTCCTGGGGTGTTATTGGACGTGGAGGATGCCGTAGACACGGTTCATACAGTACATACTGTATTTAAAATACAACTAATGTGACTTATAATTAATGTTACTTTGGAAATTGGTTATTTTCAACATCTTTCAGTCATTGTTTTATGTCTTCAACTTCTATTTCCTCTTTATGATGTATTCTAAATTCGTATTCTCTTCTTTTGGCATTCATTGAAATACTACGTAAAAATTATCCAAAACGTAAGCTAGGAAACATGCTGATAGTTCTCTGAAGCACCAGCTGAGAGAACATATTTTCACCTTGACCTCATTTTGCCATGTTTTATATTTTTATACCTTGATAAAATAATCACTTTTACATTGGTCCAGTGCATATTAATTACCTCGATTACATCGTATATTTCCTAAAATCTTTTTCTAACCTCCAGTACTCTCTGGTGGCTTTTGTAGGCATAATAACGTTTAAATGATCTAACTCTTGACCAAGGACCATTAAATTTTCCTTTGAATATAGCGCTCTGTATTGACCTATTGCTATAACGAATGGAGCCACATATGCATAGTTCTCTGCCGATTCCTCCAAAATGAGTATATTATTCAAAAATCGGCACCATTAAAATTAAGTTGGTCTTCAACTGACTTTGAACTCAAATCGGGTAGGGAACGCCTGGAGGGTAAAAAAAACGATTACACCAACAACAAGAAGCGTAATAATCATTATTCGTCACTTTAAATGAATTCATTAATTAACAAAGAACAAATAAAAAAAAATACATACAAATACCGCATATATAAATACTATAATTCTGGTAAGGCATTGATCTTAGATATACATTTTCCTGCACTTTTTCAGCTTCACTTTTAAAAGTCCATTTTTACCAGAAACCTGTTCAGATAATCTGGGATTTACATTGTCGCCAAGTAACTGGGGAAATGTGTCCGTTGATTTTAGTACCAGCCTACAAGACAACTTAGTTTTAACGTAGGCCTATTTATCATTTGTCATTTATATCAATCTTATGCGGTTCCTATTCAATTAATTTTCCTTCATTCACAAAGTGAGCTCTCTGTCATATATGGTGCTAGCATGATGAAAGGCAATTACATGCAAAATAGAATAATCGCTGGTTCTTCTGCAATGCTAAGTCGCAAACCATGTAACAGGAATTCATGACTGTTGTGCGATTTTATTGTGGGGGCAGGGGGAGCGATTGCACCCCTTACTGGTCAGATGTAAATGTAAAATTGAACATATTAAGTCCAATAAAATTATATTATAAAGTTATATTTCAAAATGCGGCTTGTGTTAGTCATATCAATGTGTAATAATAATTTATTGTAAATATATTTACTATTTATTTAATATACTTTAATATACATGTGTAACTCAGTTTGGCATAGCCTAGAATGAATTACTTAGGCTCACTCACTTTGCACCCCCTGAGAGAAAAGCCTACAATCACTTGTGATTGTTCGGTCCCTATGACCCATGAGGAGTGGCTCATGCACTGATGGTGAGCCTATATACTTGTTCTGGAGTCTGAATGTAGCGCCCGGGGAGAGAGAAAAACTGAGGCAGAACAAGCAATGAAGCCGCCAACAGCTCCAACAGAGAAGGCTGACCATTAATTTATTGTCAGACAGGATTTTAGGGGTGCCAGCTAAGCTAGCTGCACATCTTTGAACTATGGGAGAAAACCTGGAGGAACCCCACAAGACAGACAACTTGCAGAGGTGGCATTCAAAACCCCAACACTGGGGGTGTCAGTGCACAGTCCTACTCACTGGATCACAGTGCACAGTCCTACTCACTGGATCACAGTGCACAATCCTACTCACTGGATTACAGTGCACAGTCCTACTCACTGGATCACTACTGAAGGCTGCTTGGGTAATAGACAATTGCCTCAGTTTTGGATTCCACTTGAGTATAAACTACCATTAATGAATTTGCATTTTTAATGCTTGTTTTACTTCCACAAAAATGTACTGAGGGCAGAACAAAAAAAGATTGGTTCAGAGTGACAGCCAATCCCAATCAGATTGTAGAGGACCTAGATCCAAGCAACTAGAGGAGGCAGGACCAACCAATCAAATGTCTTGGTCCCATCTCCTCTAGTTCAAAACCTCAAAGCTGCACTCAGAACATTTTTGTGGAATTAAAACTCCCAAGAGCATTTTTAACAAGCTACATTTTCTGGAGTAACATTACCAGCAGAGACAATTTGTTAAAGATTTACCATTCATTCAGGCGATTGGACATTTAAGTATATTACAAAAAAAGGCTTATTCTGGTGGCGGCGAAAGGATCTTGATTTTTAGGCTTAAAATAATTTTAAAATTTTAAAATAATCCTTTCCATCCACCCATATAACTGGTTAAAAGAAGTACTACATTTTCTCATCAAGCATTCATATGAATAGTCTTGCTTTAGGCTAATTTGTTGTCACATGTATCACATTGGAATGACAGTGACCCAGAAACACCGCATTAGCCATTTTTGGTTTGTTTTTCCTTCTGACACGTCTTGTTCCATTTACATGGGCTACGCGTTCATTACTCTTGAATTATGGTTATACTACATGTCACCCCGGAAAAGGCAGCAAAAGATCTTGCTATATTATACTTCTTCTAAGAAAAAATATTTACAGGTTACTCAATTTACACAAGAGTGATTCTTTTGCTTTCCAAAGCAGGTATAGAATTCCAAGATCTGAGAATGAAGTGTTTGGAAAGTATTCAACACTTACATGGCCGCTAATATTCAAGCAAGCCTGGAAGTTTTAATTGTTCAGAAAATATAAAATAAAAGAAAACTAGATGACTTGGACTTGTTCACTTGTGACTTGTTCACTTAAAGCTTTTGTAATTGACCTTGGTTTGTGGTTTGGGCTTGACCAGTGATTCGATATTGGATTTCCTTTCAGTCCAGGACCCTTCCCAGCAGTGTGGGACCTTTGGGAAGTGGGAACCCGGCTGGATGTTCTCCAGCCCTGCTAGTCTCCCATGGGACAGCCTGCCCTGCCTATCTCAAGGAAATTCATGGACCGCTGAGTACCAGCCCACCCACTTACTGTAATAATCTGTTCCTGCCCTTCCACAGCCATGGGGTTCACTGTACCCCGCTGCACTGTATGTCGCCAGTGGTAAAAATAAAATCTGCTATCTATTTGTTTAAACCACCATATTTTTATGTCCATGGAGGGAAATTTGATATTAAACTGAACCCACAGATAAGCAGGAGAAAATCTCTAGTCTGGATGTACTGATAAGGTCTTTGGAGATTCAAATCCCCAAAAGTGAGTCGCTGTATCAGAAGAATCATATGGAACGCAAATAAGATGAGGCTGTTTGTTTCATCATTAAGTTTTGCTGTTAAGTTACTACTTCTGCTCTGGCAGCTACTGCTCAAGAACTGCATGGGTAAGAACATTATATGGAGGTCAAAAAAACTCTGTTCATGAGCTGAATCTCAAATCCTGCAATACTGTTATCAGATTGTGGAGTGGCTGCAGGTAGGCAGCCAGTAACATGCAATCACTTGCTCATGCGTGTGGTCACCCACTTCAACCACTGTACTCACCTAGGGCCAATATTCTCTCGTGGACCTCCTCTCCCACCAGACATCTGCCTCTATGCATCACTGTCCTGTCTCTGTTTCTTCTAACATTTGAACTTCTCATCATTGCTCTCAAACACACAAATACATTCACCTAATGTTTGCATGGACTTTATTAATACAACAGGCAGCTGTCATCAAGAAACAGAGCACTAACAGTTAAGGATAACTGTGTAAAACTGTTTACATACAGTTGTATGTAATTCACACGCGATGGCTTATTTCTGTATCAGTATTTATGCTCCTTTGGTGATGCCTGGAAGATCATTCTGGAATTTTTAGGTTGTTATCTGAGGAACGATTGAGCATTCTTTTGTCCCCAGGGTCTTGGCCAGCATGGGTCTCTTCACCAGGGCAGATGACTTCTGCAGGAGAAGATCAAACATGCAGGAAGCTGGTGTATAATATGTGTGCAGTTTTTTGGGGTAACCTGTAGGTCAGCTGTTCAAACCCAGGTGTGAGTGATCTTCAGCCAATCAGTCCTCTAATTAGTAATCTAATTAGGGAGTTGCAGTGAAAACCCGCATACACACTGGCCCTTTCTGGGTAAGACTGCCCACCCCTGCCCTAGGGTGCACATTTTCATGGGTGCACATTCACCTAAAACCCATTCATCTTCCAACTGCTTATCCTGGTCAGGGTCACAGGGTAGTCTGGAACCTGAAGACAATCAAAAAGCACAAGACTTGGGTACACCCTGGATGGGATGCCAGTCCATCACAGGGCACACACAGTCACACACCATGGGGCTACAGGCCATGTCTCTGCAGTAAAGGTGACACATAGAACAGAGATGGGATCTGGAACCCCAGCCCTGGAGATGTGAAGTAACAGTGCTACACCCAAGGAAGAAGCAGGGAAGGAATAAAGTCCTGAAGTCTTTGAACTCTTATGCTGGTGAAGACTTTTAAAAATACAGTAGACTGCAAGGAAAAGTTGATTATTGGTGAAAAAAGCCCTAATTTTCACTGGTAGCACAACTGATCAGACAGAAACTTATTCATCATATTTTGGACATATAAGAACACCCAATGCATTTGAGAAAAGCTAAGGTCAAGAGGACAACTAGAAAAATGCTGGATGTGTGGACTGAAACAACAGTGGGAACTCAGAAGTCAGAAGAACTAATCAAAGAAGAATTCCGTCTGTTTATTAATAATATTATTTTTTAGCTATGATTCTCAACCCATGGGTCGCAACCCAAATTTGGGTCATAGCAAGTTCACAAATGGTCGACAAGCAGAGCTGGTTATGTAAGAATTTTAAAACCAACAAGGTCCTATGCGGATCCACGATTAGATTTCCCAGCCCCAGTCCTAGAATTAACCTATATTAACGGGTCTTGTAGCCAAACAACAGATATGTAATTTAAAGTCCAATCAGATTTGTGCAATAGGCGTTGATTGGTGTAAACTGGAGAGTGGACTGCGTGCTAATCATAGCGTTAATTTAAACCTATACTTGATAGGGTCGTGACTCAGCTGGCAGGGTAAAAGTTGGGTCACGGTGCAAAACAGGTTGAGTCTACTGACCAGCTTGGTACTCACCATTCCTGACAATATAGAGCCTGCCTGCGTGACACCAATCATATATGTAAATGTGTTATTTCGTGTGTGCAGTCATGTATTTTATGTTGTAAATAACAAGTGTTGCACCCTCGTAATGTGGCGCATCTGGTTTTGTTAGTGTGAGTGTCGTCGATTGCTGTGCGTACGGCTGCTGACGCCTCTGGCACCATGTTGTGGATAAATGTGGAACTTCTGCTCCTTTTTATGTAGAGCAGTTCCCTTATTGTTGTTTAAAATCATATCTTCCTTTCAATCAATATTTTTTTTTTGTTTAACAGCTTAAATGTTTTGTTGGACTGGTTAGGGGCTCGTGACTGTCTCAGCATGCCTCCAGGACCTTGAGCCAGCGGAGTTTCTTACAGTATAACGTTGTAGGTTGATAGGTTAAGGCGACTGTGTTATACAACTTTTTAATTAAAGAATACTGCTGATACTCCAGTGGCTCACCGCACACGTACCCCTTTAGTTTGTAAACTTTTTCTTTCAAAGAACCCGTCCAACAACATGTGGCTGCTGCCTTTTCCTAAGAAAACCTATCCCTACCCACCGGGCCAAATACCATCCTACCTGTCACAGCCTCAATAAACGTCACGTTACACACTGAAACATGTGTTCGTCACGTGACTGTGGTGTGTTTCAAAACAACATAATGGGGTCAATTAATTTGCCTATTTACCATAGTCTTAAATCGGTGTTTCACGCTGGGATACAATTTCTCTGTAACTACAGTAAACTTTTGCTAAAGCTTAAGAAAGCTTGGAACATTGAAGATATATTTTAGAAATGTGATTTCTGTAGCATGTTTAATTCAGGAATATTCTCAACCTCTTTTGCAGAATTTACTAGCTATTTCTTCCTAGAGCAAGTCTCAGCGTGAGTACAGTCCTGATAGATTAATTTAACATTGATCCACCCGTTCATCCATTTTCTACACCGGCTGGTCACACGCAGACCACTTCGTGGGCTGATTAAACATAAAACCAGCCGTAAAAAGGGGATTAGAAACTGATGTTGTAAAAGTGCTCCAGATAATCATTTCCAGAGTTCAGCCAAAGCTGAACAAAGGCTGATCAACAAAAACAACACTGACCACAAGTAAAATGTTTTATTTGCGTAGCAAACGCCACCTCGCATTTAAGCAGATGGCAAATATACAGAAAAACATCCCACTGATCCCAATGTTTAAAACTGCACTTTTAAATCATATATACGGGACTCTTCAGTAAGTTTTAATAACACTACCAACCAAGTTATGGACAATAGGAAAAGTGTTAGTTTTTGTATAAAAATTACCTTTCCAGAACATTTTCGAAAATGAGCATTCTCCAGATTCTAGTTTTTAAAAATGTAACTTCCGGATTTCTAAAATACTGCGCTACGAGTTTTAACCGTCATTCTGGTTTTCATAATCCTTAATCTTCATGAATCAGTATTACCCGGGCCCGCCCATCCCCACGTTTTCCTTTCGTTTTCATCATAAATCATAGGTTAAGGAACTAGGATTGAAGCTAATACAGGTTGGTAACTGCCGTGATTTGTGTTTATCGACACTCACCTGGACGAAGATCTGCAAAGAAGATTGTAACAGGCAACGAAAACTATAGTTTACTATTGTCGGAACCGGAGGGGGGAAATACTCAAACTAAATTTTATTGGTAAGTCAAATAATTGTTGCCAAACAGTTTTAAATTGATTTAAATTGAAGAATGTTATGACTAACATATTAACAGACAATTACAAAAACATGTTATGTGTTATGTAGGTCTATTGATTTTACTTTATTTTTTACTTCCTTTAGTTTCTTTTTCACTCATTTTGTTCTTTTCAATTTCTCACATAAAACATTTACTGACATAGGACCACTTAAATTTATATATATATATGTATATATATATATATATATACATACACACACACACACACACACACACTAAAAGGGGAGTTTGTACTTTGTCGGACTTAGAGAAGCATAACATTTTGTTACTCTTCTATTATGGTAATTGTTTTTTTTATTATTACAATAGCCAATGGTCCATAATCAGTCACAAAAATATCGAGATACCTATAGTTCCACCTTAGTTCAAAAACGTCCATTTTCATTTGTAAAATTGCCGTCATTCGCTCCAATGTATAAACACTTGCTACTTTGTACCCACTTAGTTATTAATGCTGGTTTTGCTTCCTTCCAGTTTACAAATATAATTTTCTTGGCGATCAATAAAAGTATCCGTAAAATGTATCTTTGGTCTGAACCATATGCTTCCCTAGGTATAGCTCCCAAAACGAATATCACCGAATCTAATGGGGTATTCGTTTGTAGGATTTTATCGGTTACTTTTTTGACTTTTTCGACGTATGAAGAGATTGCAAGGCCTGTATTAAAATACCTGATTTTTAATTTCCAATCAAATTTTCTCCATAATTGGCTATTAATTCCTTTATGACAATTTGTAGGTAACTCTTCCCATAGTTTACAACCAGTTTAATAAGTTTAAACATTTATTTTAAATATGCTTCTTCTCCCTTGTCAAAAAAAATGGTACCTCCTTCTCTGTATGTTTCTCCTGTTCTCACCGAAGGGATGGCAGAGCTGTTGCGGTTGCTGCTGCGTGTGTCGGAGAAGGCGGCTAACATCGCTCGCATCTGCAGGAAGGAGGCACCGCTCTTCCAGCTACTAGTCCAGGAGAAGACGGGGGATGATAAAACCAAGAAGTTTCTTCGGGATTTCAAGACGCTGGCAGACGTCGTGATCCAAGAGATGATCAGACATGACCTCGTTGACCAGGTTAAATAATCGACAATACCCTGCAAGGGAATGGAAAGGTTTCCTTGTACTATGCCCATGAGGTTGGTTTTAGGCTAACCCATGTTTTGTTGAGGTTATGATCTTAACATTCAACTATGTTTTTGCACAGTTCCCACAGCTGACGGGTTTTATTTTTGGAGAGGAGTCCAACAAGTTTGAGAATGGTCTAGGTGAGTCTTCTCTCAATGATGGTCAAATGCTTAAACACATGTTCTGCATTGTCATCACTGTTTGTCTGCAGGAACTGAATGCAGACTTGCTTTGTGTTCCTGACCCAGGAGAGAGCATCCAGGTCACGGTGTGTTCCTGCGAGGAGGACACTGCAGCTCTACTGGCCACAGTGCTTGATGGGCACCAGGCAGCTGCTGATTTGCTTGCCCAAGCCATTCATCAGGACCTTCAGCTGACAGATGAGGCTGCAGATAGCTTGGAGCTACTCCTGTGTCCCAGTGAAGTGGCCATATGGATTGACCCCATTGGTAACATCAACACTCCACTGTTCCTTATAAGCAAGATCTAGAGAGATTTATGTAGGAACAGCCTAAAAGTGCTTTAGGCAGATATCAAGAAGCTATGGAAAATTAGCTTCCTTAGCAGGTCTGAAAAGTTGTGTGCAAATCCTAGACCCAATACTCCCACAATATTGGTAGGGTCTCACTGTCCAAATCTACACCTTTACATTTTTCCTGCCATGGAATGTTTTTACCTTAAAGTTCTACTGTTTGTTTTGTGCTTCAGATGGAACTGGTCAATACATTGAGGGTCGAGAGGTTGTAGTACCAGAAGAAGAAGTGTGTCCATCTGGACTTCACTGTGCCTTGGTTCTTATCGGGGTGTATCTGAGAGCCACTGGAGAGCCTGTGATGGGAGTTATCAATCAACCCTTTGCAGGCCAGGGGTAAGAAGAGATGTAGATTTTTAACTAATACCAAGAAATTTGTGAAAAAAAATATTAAAGCTTCACTTTTTTTTGCAGCCTGAAAGGCCAACATTTCTGGGGAGTATCTTTTGGGAACATCAAAGCATCCTCGATATCCAGTCCGACACATCGATCAGAGGAGGTCTTGTCTATAGTGCTGAGCTCCAGCGAGAAGCAGAACGTGAAGGATGCTTTGTCTCCCCTTTGTGGTGGGAAGTTAACGTACGCCTCAGGTGCTGGATATAAGATCCTTTGTGTCATCCTGGGTTTAGCAGACGCATATGTCCTTTCAGAGGGCAGCACCTACAAGTGGGACTCCTGTGCCCCCCACGCCATTTTGAGAGCGCTGGGTGGGGGGATTGTTGATCTTGCAGAATGCATTGGTTGCTTGCAGGAAAATGAATACCAACATACACAACTTACGTACCACCAACCAAAGCCTGGGAGCCAAGGGGCAGAGTGCTGGGCCAATCACGGTGGACTGGTAGCCTACCTGGACTCGGCTAAGTTAAAAACAGTAATTGGAGCTCTTTCAGGCAAGGTATGAACACTCAATGCTGCAGAGTGCAGATGGAGGTACGTAGAAATAGCTAGGATTTCGGATCTGCATAAAAGCTTTGTTTTCTGTGGGTAAGTGTGTAGCAAAAAAAAAAACCAGGGAAACATTTATGTCATGTGGAGGAGAATTCCCTTAGAACAGCAGGTGGTGGAGATTTTCATGCAAACATGAAGCTACTTTGACTTTTAAAGGAACCATGTAAAGTATCTGCAAATGCAGCTTGTGGATGACAAAAGCCACAACTGTCAAGGGTTCGGAAGTGGGTGAAGCCCACAAAAGTGTGAGTGACCATCTGTGCATTATTTTGAGAGCTACAGAAGAGTTTTTTTAAAAACAAAAATTTTATAAAATGCTTGTGCTTATTTGAGCAATTTCAAGTTATTAATGGATCTACTTTTTAGCAAATGTAGTGCTTTTAAATTTGTTTGTGATGAAATTATACAAAATTTCATAGAAGACTTGATGGTTCATAAAGTGATGACTTGGACTAATTTCCATGAAAGACACTTAGTTTTCTTCCCACTCACAAAGTGAGCACATTGTTCAAGTCATTGTTTATTACCACAAATGTATACAACAAAAAGGCAAATACAAAAAAAGCACACTATGCTGTACAAGTCCAGTTATTGTGTATATTTCCATTTACATTTCCCAGTTAAAGAACATTTTAAATGCTGGCTATACATGGATATCAGGAGATGACTGGAGAATTAGGGGATGATGGGGTTGCTTGTATGTTCCAGGTTGCCTGTCCACAGGGGAGGGCGGGACTCGCTTTCACCCAACAAAACTAGCTGCATAAAAGATGCCCGTTCCAATTAGGCTGGTTTTTACAACCCATTTCATTGACTAATGTCAGAGGAAAAAAAAAATCAAGTGCTGGTCTTGGGCAAGAGGCGCTGGTGAGATTTCAGCATAAGAACATCCTTTGAAAAGGAGATTGGTTCTTCTATTGGACGTTCAGTGGATTGATTCCGTGTCCAGTAGAAAATCACTCTATAAAGAGCAGAAGTGTCTAAAGCAGAACACGCGTTCAGTCTCTCTTATGCTCCCGTTCACAGTCCCATCACGGAAGGAAATACATCATTATCTGTGTAAGAGGAAAAAACACGGCAGTTTGTTTGGGACCAGTTCCGCAGAGAGTAAGATTTGTATCAAAGAAACGGTGGCTGCTCACTTTTGGGGCTCCCCTGTGCTTCGCCGCTGTCGTCATCCGGGACCTTCCAGTCCAGCTGGCGCCCTTTTTCATACAGGCCCTTCAGCATGTTACGCACCTCATCGGTTCCACCCCCACGGCTCAAATCCAGGTACTTCCTGTACAGCTGCAGTGCGGTGCGCGCGTCCTCTATGCTGTCATGGGTCTCACTTTGGATCTTCAGGTCTGGAACACGTAGTAACAGCATTACAGTGAGATTCCTTGTAACTTCATTGTAAACATCGCTTGCTGTATTTGGTATTACCATAAATTACAGTAAAAATCAGTGTTTGGGTTTCCTTGGATACAACCGTTGTTCATTCCTGTAGTCGGAGTATAAGGATACAGTGTAATTGCATAATAGGTCTTTGTTAGTTATTTTCTCATTATGTGCGCTTTGGATTTCCTTAGCTCAAGACACACCAGCGCTTGGTGACTTTAAAGTCATATTACACTGAGGAAAATGGCAGCTTTTGTGAACTGAATTTTGCCTAGCCTTTATGGGTTTTGGCCTGACTGAAGGTTAGTAATGAGATGAACGAAATCCCTAATTTATATCTCAACAAAACACACTTCGCAGGAAGAAAAACAATGAAGATCTTAAGCTAGCTGCTTCATAGCCAAAGATGATCCTTGGATTTACAGCAGCTCCTGGTTAGAAACCGTATGCAGCGTTAACAGGGAGAACTGAAGGAGGAATGCACTGACCAAGAAAATACCAAGCTAGGAAACGGAGGGAGATCATCCTCTTCCGAGGCATGTGAAACAAATGCACCGTGTCGATAACCTGGTCCTTCAGCACCTACAACGAATCGGGGGGGAATGCTGATTAACCAGTCACTGAGAGCTGTCACCCCGCCAGAGAGCAGAAGCTAACGCCTACCAGCAGGTTAATGACCCGGAAGTCCTTTTGTAGCCCGTGGCCCACAAATCGAACCCCAGTGTCAATGAGGAAGCGCAGCTTCAGGTATGTGGACTTGAGCGTTGTCAAGTGTTTTGAGGAAATCTTGGCGTCCAAGTCCCCTGGCTTGATTCCCGAGTACTGTGTGAGGTAGTCCACCACCTAGAAACAGGGACAATGAAGCTGTTTAAAAGACAGTACTTTGCGTGTCCCCCAGCAAACCTGCTAGACATATTTCAGATGCCATCAAAACTTGACAGGATGCAAGACTGCCGGAAGCGGTCTTGCCATTGCTCCTTGCACCCTTAGTGCTGGCATGGTGCTCTACCTGTTCCTGTGTGGAGATGTAGTCATCGATGAAGGGCACTCCCTCATTGGGGCCCTGCCCACGCACGCAGGTGATGCGGGCCACTGACATCTGGCTGGGCTTTATGGTGGACTTGGTGCCATCACTACGCAGCTCTGCCTCTTCCTATAACAGGAAGAAAAATCGCAGTAAAGCGATTGAGAACCATACAGGCTTTTTATTACACCGAGAGTAAAGAACTAAGCAACTAGAATCTTTAACAGTCAAAACAAACTGGTTCAGAGTGAGGATCCACACGCACAGACCTGATTCAGAGTGACAAATTCGGCATCTAATCCCACCAGGTCACCGGCCTGTGGCATCTCGCTAACCATGAGGGGGATGAAGGTGGCATGGCTCTTCCTCTGTTTCCTGGCCAGCGAAGCCTCAGCTAGCAGCACGCTGGCCTCAATCGGGTTCTTAACTGGGGGGGGGGGGAGGGAAGGCAGATGTCAGGTCACAGAGTTTGAAGTGGCTCCAAGGCGACAACAAAGTTGTAGCACCGCAAGAGGCTGAAAGAACAAAGGCGGCTTTGAAACCCAAAGTGGGTGGGTGTGATCCTGGTTCAACCAAAAGAAAAACCATCCAATGGGGAGTGGTTGTACTCAATAATCCCACCCACCTCTCAGTCTCGCCAAGATGTATTCAATGCAAAGTGAAACTAAAGCCTGGTAGTAGGGGAAGGGCTGAGGTCTTACTGCGAAGGTCATATTTGGTGTGGTAGTTCCTCTTGGCGTAGTATAATATGGCTGGCACCTTCCAGATGATGTCAAATTGAGTTGCTTCTACCTAGGAGACACAACATCTTCTATGCCGACACAATACTACACATTTTTTTTACATTTTAACTGCATAAAACTTCACATCAAGATACACATGCCATCAGCACGTCTACATTACTTTACATACCTTTTCAATGGGTTCAATCAAGAAGTCGTTGAAGAGGTACCACTGCTGGTGTGTAACTCCCTAAGAGAGACCAAATCAGTAAACAAACAGGGTCAAGTACTCAAAAGAACCACCAAAACATCCCCGAGAGGTTTTCAGATCAAAATATCCTCAATAAAAAGTTACAATTATCCGTTACAATTAAGAACTTCCGGTAGTTCGAACATGGTCTCCACTGACCTCTTTCCTCTGATGGTAGGTCTCTCCCACTTTGATGTGAGCCACCAGATTGCCACCTGTGCGGGCATCCAGCAGGTGTGGGACAGTCACCACCAGATCATAGATAACGGCACCTTCTGCCTCTTCTGAGGGACTCAGCTGTAAGGTCACATGAAAATACAGTGTGTTCTTGTAGGTCCTACGTTGTTCCCACCCTCAAAACTCCCACGGCACAATACACCAATGACTCCGTCCCTTATCGTTAATAGCACTGTCGTCTTCGCTTGGCAGACATTTTTACCTAAATGAAATTAGAAATAATTCCAGTCTGTCCCCACAAACATGTAACTTGGTAAATTTCAATTTTGGTAAATATGAATATAAAGGCCCATTGCAGGCTACTTTTAAGAATCATGTTTCCCATCAAAAGTATGGTGACTGCCTGCACGCTGACCCTTACACCTCAGTGGCGGAGCTAGACTTTTATTTAAGGTTTAAGATTTTTTATTCAAAGGGTGAGCAAGGGTTTCTCAGAGGGGTCCATGTAAATATGATAAATGAAGGAAAAAATTAAATAAATCGGATGAATCTAGGCAGCTAATTAAATCCTCAGATTACAGTATAGTGAAGTTGATTCAAAGCTTGAATATGACGTGCATAACCTGCTTACATGCAGTAGAAAACTAATGACATAGACCACATAGACACTTACCACACAGACTTCAAGCAAAGGCTAGC
>JAODKF010000096.1:2216600-2236144 GCA_026779585.1 Mormyrus proboscirostris
GCCTTCAGGGCCGCTCGGAAATGACAGTTTCCCACTCAGATCTTTGCCCGATCTCCTCATTGGTATATTTTAATGTTAACCATTTCCAGCGGGGTGGCACTGGGAGTGGCAAGGGCTCTGTTGGGGGTGGCAATTGCCCCCTGCCACCCCTTTGGCTCTGCCCCTGTTACACCTAGCAGTCTTTACAGCCATTACATAAACGACTTCCCCCTGCTGTATTCTGTCTAGCCTCAAAGGCCTTTCTCCTGCTCACCTCCTCTGTCTCACTCCAGCTGGTAATCTCCAGTCCCTGGCTCTTGCTGATACACATCTTCAGGCTCTGTGGGATCCATACGTGCCTCAGGTCCTCAATGCTGTTCCCAAAGGTCAGACCTTCTGGACAGTACATCTCATCCCTATGCAGACACACATAGGAATACAGTGGAGGTTAATGCCTCAGACTTGCCTGGTTAGAGCATAGTCACGGTAACTATGCTGGAATGAGACTCTCAGTCCATTTGTGGATCTCTGATTGGATAATCTTGCAAAACCCCACCTCCCGGACCCTCGACAAGCCCCGCCCCCAGACATACTCCACACACCACTCGCTGGGAGTGGGCTCCTTTGGTGCTGTAGGCCCAACCTCCTCCTTTTTGACCGCCTTGCTGAAAGCATACTGAAAAGGCAGAAGGAGACTGTTATATCTCCCGGGGCAGAGGAGGAACTTCCATCGCAGCTGTATGGCGACCCTTCTCCTCTACACTTAGATCTGATGTCATCTACTGATCAAATGAGGCAGGCATTTTATGGCCTCCTCTCCGTTCTGGTCTTCTGAAGGTTTACTCCGGTAACCCCCCCACCAGAACAGGACATTCTGACTTGCTGATGCACATCTTCAGGTTCGGGGGGCAGGGGGGCGAGTGGCTCAGCAACCCAAGTCTCTGTGCCCGTGATCAGAAGGTCGCCGGTTTGAGGCCCAGCCTCAACAGAACTGTCCTGAGCAAAGCCCTTGACCACCCCCTCCCCAGCTCCTGGAGCGCCACGCAATGGTTGACCCTGCACAGTGACTCCTGAGCTATGAAAAGCAAGATGGGGTAGGCGGAGACAAATTAATATGTACCTGTACCCATATTTGTGCAATGGCTAGATCACTAGTAGTACTATCAAGGATCACTAGTATTGTTACCAATCAAGTTGCTTGAAAGTTACGGTTTATCCTGCTACATCGCTTGGGGTGATCATGCGGAGATGGATCCCGCTTAAAGACAAAGTGAACCACTACCTCCACCGAGGTCGTATCCCATCAGGATTGATCTCGGCATGTTAAATAGGAGTCACAGCAGCTTCAACGACAGAGTTTCTACTCTCCCGATTGCCGGCTGGTCCTCACCTCAGCCTGGGCTTTCCAGAACTCCGCCTCCTTGACGCCGTTCACCTCACAGTTGATGACCAGCACGTCTGGGAGGCAGCGGATGTTTCGGGTCTGCACCTGGGTTACCATCAAGAAAACGTGCGTTATTGCAGATGTCCGTCACCAACACAGCGACCAACGGCTGGGTGTCACCTTCACCCAGCAACACCAGCCAGACAGACAGAATCAGCAACTAAAGGAAATCTGAAGACCCAGCAACACCAGTGTCTTTGAGATCTAGTCACACCAGAACTTCATAAGCTTGAAAGATACAAACATCAGCCCAGAATAAGATGCACAGGAATGTACTCAGACTCCAACCCATTCCATCCACCCAGTGAATAGGTTAATGATGTTCTCAATTATCATGGCAACATTTCCGGGAAGCAGGTCGCACTTACCGTGGGCTGGTACTTCTCGCAGTTCTCACACCAGGCCTGCGTGTTCTGCTCTAGGCAGATGCTCTTCTTCAGTACGTCGGCAAACTCGCACTCCTTTATGGTCTTGTCTGTGACGGCAGGGGGGAATAAAAATGGGCTGAGCTGGAGCAGTCGCGGCCACGTTAACGGCACGGTGGATGTGGGCCCCCCCCCACGGGCCAGGCGGCGGGTGCTCCTCACCCAGAGTCTGCTCGGGGTAGTGCATGGTGAAGAGCAGCGTGAGGGACGTCCGCACCGTCTCCTTGCCACAGCGGCACAGACTGCTGTTCTCCACCTCACAGCCGAACAGCCGGCCAATTACAGACTCCGCCGAGGAGCCGAAGGCGCTGTGATAGGGAGATGTGGCGGCGTGAGACCCCGCCCCGTCGACAGGCAGATGTCAGGTTACCGCGTTGCTGGTTTATTCTGTAACTCAATAACTCCTCCACTGATTTCCCCTATATTAAACCGGGAGCATAGCGGCCTCATAAGCCCATCACTGCCTAAAGGTTTTTGGATGAAGTCCCAGGTGAGCATTAAACAAAATACCTAAGATGAATCACATACGTTCATTTATCTGACCCTTTTATCCAAAGCAAAGACTTTTACGTTGTTAGCGCAAAGCTCTACATGTCGAGCTACAGGAGTTACGTTCAAAGAAATCTCAATACTACCATTCAGCAATAAAATAAACATGTTAAATGTAAGATGTTTGTGTCGCGCAGCCCTGTAGGGGCTCCTTCAGGTCACCTGCTGCTCTGCCCTCTGTAGGCCTGCGGAGCCTCCTGCTCCTGCGTCTCCTGGTGCAGCTGCGTCAGGATGAACCGGTTCCAGCTCTGGATCAGCCGGCCCAGCCTCACCTTGCCAGTCTGCTCATCGGAATCTGAGAGGATCAATCCCAGCGCTGACGCCTCGGGGATGGTCCGGAAAGCACGGAGGAAGTTACTGGCCTAGAGGGAATTGGCAGGATGGAGGGACAGAGCAGAATTAGTGTGGGAAAGGAGTGACAGTTGTTATCATGGAAACAATGAACTGAAATTCTCATCATTTGACATGTTGTGAAATTAATCAATCCATAAGCAACAAAGTTCATAATATAATGTTACAGATCACTGCTAGTGAATGGGTATTTCATAGAATTCCCAGTCAGGATTTCACCACTGTCAAGATTTTTTTTTCTCCTTTAAAAAACTTACAGCATCAAGGATTCGTGGGAAATATGGCACAAAACAGTCCCAGCGACCGATCCCTTTCAATGTAAATATAGGGACCGTGATTTTTAAAAGCTTAATTTCAAATCGAAACAATTTGACTGACCAAAGCTTAAATGTGAGGCACCGCTCAGGGTCGCAGGGGTCTCACCTGGCAGGGGTCCCCTCTGGACAGGTCGAGCATGCGGAAGAGGAAGCCCAGCTCACAAGCTAAGCAAAACTCCTTCTGACACAAGTGGTTCTGGACAAGGCAGCGGACCGGCTCCAGGAAATACAACACCTGCAGGATAGGACAGAGGGGACACATTCAAAAGCGTGTTTCAAAAGCCAGAACGTCACCATACCTAGGAGAGCTTCAAGGAAGCGGACACTTCACACTGTCGTTTTATTACTGGGCTGCTTTTCTGCTCAACTTCTCATGCTAACATTAATCCTGTTCAGATTCACAAGGAAGAATGAGACAATGGGGGAAAATGTAATTCTGTGAAAGCAACGAACCCGGCGGTACGATAAGTATCCTCCAACAAAGTCCTGGCTAGCTTTATAGGAGCCATTACTGTACTGTGATGCCATGTGCCTTCATCCCAGTCAGTGCTTTGGAGTTGCCACGGCAGCACGTCTCAGCACCTTACCTGGATCATGCAGTTGCAGTAGGCGTTGGGAATGTGCGGCTCTAGTCCGGCAAAAAGGGTCTTGTTATAGTGCTTGAAGTCAAAGTTCTCCAGGCCCAGTTTCGAGTACTTGATGGTCACCTGGTGCACACATGGGTAATAATACGGTCACTCCATTTTGCCAGGTCCGACTGACTGAAACGTCAGTCTGATCAGATTATGTTCCTGCCTACCTTCCTATACTTCTTGGGCACCATGTGAAGGTGAGGTTGTTCATCTCGGCCAATGGGAGACTCGGGAACCTGGCTGTAACTGTCGTATGCCAGCTCAATCTCTTTGGTCTTGTAAGGAACCTGAAAGGGGAACATGATCATTTGGCATCAGGGAATGACGTGTGGAAGATAACTGGGAGTCACAAGATGGGATATGAAATCAGCAACTGTCTTATTTTACCATTTTTATTCAATATAATGTATATAACATGAAGATTCTCCATTAGCAGTAAAAGACAAAAACAATAAGCTAATCTGACAGCCAACCTGAAGCGTTCATTCTAAACCTGCGTCAGACAAACAGCAAGAGACCAACCCAGCTTCACAAACCTTCACACCAAATTGCTTTCGTCCCCCTACTGGCCACAGACAGCTATGCGGACACTACTTGCCTGATTGCGCAGCCGGGTGCGAGGGTTGGGGGCATACCCAATGAACCCCACTGTTTTCATTGTGCGCAGAATCTCTGGGTCAACTGCAGGTGCTCGTCTGGAACAAAGACAATCAGGAAGTCTCTGTACTGATCTTTATAACACATTTAACGGGCAGCTGTGTGCATCCATTGAATCACTGAGCCTAACAGCACCACATACAGGACTGATTCTCCTAATTTTCTTAGTTTGTACAATTTCATCACCATTTCCATTGTTTATTTACAAAACGGGGTGTCCCCTTAAGATGTCCACTGTGCATATCATTAAGTTACGCAGAACTATGGAAGGTGACAAAATGGAACGCGATGGGACGTACCTCGGGCTCGGAGTGGCCAGGGCCGCCGGCCAATCAGAAAGCAGCGGCTCTGTGCTTGTTAGAGGCATGGGGATGAGGGAAAGGGGCAGGAGATCTTGATTCCAGTCCAAATGAGGCAAGGAATCAACGAGACATGGCAGGGCGAAGTCCGTGTCCCGAGAGTAACTGTTGAAGGTGACCTCTGGGGCGTCAGACCAAAGGTGGACGCCGCTACCCGAGTCCCCAAAAGCCAGCGCCTGCTTGCTGGACGACACATCGAAGCTCATGAGCAGGTGGCCCACCGTGTTCACGTGGAAGACGTCTGCCAGGTTAGCCAGGCCTGTGGGTTCGCAGAACTGGCACTGCCCTGGAAGCCATGGAGCAATCCAAGGAGAGCGGGGAGTCAGAGAGACGGGAAAGGACACGCCATTAGGGACAGCAGTTTTCAGCTGTGGTCCTTACGAGTTAAAAAACAAAATCCTGGTTTAAATGCCTCAATGATTAGTTGGCAGCTAATTATCATCAATTATACTTTAAAAACCATTAGGTTTGCTTTTTTTTTTTAAGTACAAGAATTAGCCAGCAGATTGTTGTCTAATTTTCTAAACCGTGCAGCACTGATCTCGCTGGATTTTTGTTGCCGTCGACTTTTGCGTTGCCGCGTACCTGTCTGCGAGATGATGGCCAGGCGTGACGTGTAGGTGGGGATGAAGCGCAGGAAGTAGGGGTCCACGTGCACCTGCAGCGGCGTCACGGCGCGCATCATGCGCAGGTCGTACACCATCAGGAAGCGGTCACAGGCCAGCCCATTCAGCCCGCGGCTGGAGAAGCCGCAAGCCACCAGCAGGTTGCCATGCACGTCAAAGTCTGACAGGCTGCCGGAGAAGGCGTCAAACTCCTGCTCCAGCTTGAAGGTGCGCAGATCTCGCAGGGTCACCTGGTCAGTGGGGGAGGGACACCAGTGACTCACAGCAGACCTTTATGTCCCCAACACTAGGAGGCAGAACTTGATCTCCACGAGGCTGGTGGCGGCACAGACCTCATAACATTTCGAGCAACTGAAGAAGAAGCATGGGTTACTAAAGTTTAGAATATAATACTCAATGTGTCAGAATGTTTTATGTAAATGCATTTGGGATAAGGTTTGAATCCCATGTAACTGAGTGCAAGCTGTTAATGTTAGTGAGGTTTTAAGTGTGCTACGCGGACAGCTGGATGTGGCGACTGGTCTCACCTTTCCGGATGTGTGACCACAGAAGAACGAACGGTTGGACTGTCGCATAATGGCCACACCGGGAACCTCCACTGTGAACTGGACATACACAGATAAGCCACATGAACTGAGATCAATGCAACCTGTGGTCATCTGAAATTTACACCCATCCATCCATCCATCCAGTACAGGATAATGCAGTGGGCCTAGATTCTATTTCTGGCAGCATCTGGCAATAAAAAAACAAATACTTTATGAAGGACACTTGTCTCCACCCCAGCTATTTTTTTCCAATTTGCACCACATTTACAAAGGAGGACTTCCAAAATGGTTTTCTGTGTAGATATGGAGATACCCCAGATCGGCTGTGCAATTAATCTCTGAAACATATTTCACACCTAATCGAACATTTCAAAAAAGCATAGCTCCGCCCCCCCTTACTCTCTGCGTCTCCTGCACAGTATTTAGATCAACTTCGCAGACGTAGTTTTGCAGGCCCCCCATCAGAAGAGTGTTGTTATCCATGAGAAGAAGACTGTGCATGTCAGCTGCCTCCTCCATCCTGAAACAAGGAAACAAGCACCCCTCACCGTAAGACCATTTGAAGCCCTACGTACACCTGCATAATCACATCATGGCCAGAAGATGGCACGGTGGCTAAAATATGATCATGCAGTGGTATCTTTAAGACAACAACTTAATCTGAACCGGTTCACTTTCAGTTGATGTAGAAGGTGCTTTGGATGCGACTGTCAACTATGCAGACTAAATAGTCACTGTTGTTACAATATTAAACCAGCAGCACAGTTATTGAGTTGTGTGAGGGGCAGCTTTCACTCACGGGTAGTCGAACATGATGAGACCACCGCGTGTGAGGCACTTAAGGTTACTCTTGGAGAGGAAGAGCACACCGGTCTCCAGGCTCTGGATGTTCCTGATGTCGTCGGTTGCGTGCACTTGGAAGGATGAGTAGCGGCCCATGGTGGAGCCAAAGAAGGAGCTCGCGTGACCCTGAAACGCGCAGTGAGCTTTCATGCCAGCGCAGATTGGGCTTCCAGTGGTGTGGTTGTCGGAAAACCCGTAATGGCTAAACTGATGAGCACCGAACGCCTCCATCCTCTTACCCGGTGGTTCCCCATCCACAGCAGCTCTTCCTGCAGGTCAAAGTGGACCGTTGTCACAGGGACGCCCACCTCTGTGAGCACGTTGTGCAGCTCCGAGAACATCCCCTCCATCAGGTGCACGGACTCCGTCACGGGAACAGCCAGCCCATCTGGGTCCAGCTCGACACCTTGCAGGAGGGCCGGGTCGAGCCTGGGGTCCAATGGCGCCTCCAGCCCTGGCTCCAGCGTGCCGTGCAGCGCCGAGGAGAAGTCACCCATCCCTGGGTCCAGCCCCTCAAAATTCATCATGGGGACAATCCAGCTGGACAAAGCACACCATTTACTCTAATTAATTTTAAACTAATAACAAACCCAGGTTATACCTTCGCTTTGACATACACTTTGCTGTCCAAACTTAAATGCATGTAGGACAATAATAAATAAATTGAAACCATTTTGAATATATCTGGCAACGTCAATATATCACAGCCTTATATCGTAAAACCATTTTAATCAATAATAATAATAATGATAATGATAATAATAATAATGCAGCGAGGACGCTGCATGCAACCCAGAATGCACCGATGCTAATACACAAAGCATAGTAAGCGAAGGCAGGGCGGCCCTACGGCTTGTTTTGCACTGAAAAGATGCGGTGAAGCGCGCATGTAGCATGCGGCGCGGTGATGCTAACGCACGGCCAGGCGCGTGTTTTAGAAACAGCCTGGCGCTCTGAAGCGGCGCTCGTCACCATTTAGGTGGCGAACTGCTCACCTGCCTGCGCGAACCCACACAGCAGAGCCGCCCGTCGACGCTAGCGCGCTAATACGAATTAGCATGCCCGGGCGTAAGATTAGCATAAACCAACCACAAAAAAGTAAGGGATACAGAAAAGCATAACAAGCCGAAGAGCATGCGGGCGAGCCTGAAGCAGCTCCCATACCTTTCGCTACCCCGTTAAAATCCCTATGATTTCGGAGCGTACGAGCTCCATTCTGGAGAAACACGGCGCCGTTCACTTCCGGCTGAGCCGGGTCATGCAGCGCCGGGGCCGCCCTCCACAGATGCCGCCCGCCACAGATGCGGGAGAGCAGCGAGCGGATAAGAACGACATGAATAAAGGATTTCCCTTCAACGTGTGCAAGGAGTAGAGCAGGGCATGTTTGCTAGGGAAAACCTCTATTATATTGTATTATTGTGCAGTTTTAGGTGATCGTCACGCTGACTTGGATGTGGTTTTCAAGAGGCCGACGTAGTACAGGAGCAATAAGGACAACATATGCTGTATTTTCGCCAGTGCCACTTATTTAACCCTGCTTGTTTTACAGCAGTTTTTTCATCATTTCAGATTTCTTTATCGATTTTTTTAGCTTTTTCAATAAAACAGACATTTTAATTTCAAAATGCCACTGCATGATTACTTCTCGCATTCGTTTCAAATCGACCTGCCACAAGGCAGCGTTGCCATGTCTGCACACACATGCACGCACATTTACTTGTATGTAACAGCTTTATTACATTGCAAGTAGTCTGCAGGGTTTGCAAACACCAAAACCAACGCCTTTGATGTAGCTGATTTTAGATTTATAATGGAATATATAAATATATATATATATATACACACAGCCACGGAAAAAATTGAGACCACTCTATATTTTTGAACAAATCTGCATTTTTAAATCCTGGCTTAACTGTGGTTCTGCTGGCAGAAGGATATGCTGAGCAGCAGGTCGCTTCCAGGTTCAAAATGTCTAAGACAGCAGGACACAAGAATAAGGTGAAGCAGGAGACACTGAGAACGACCATAAATCAGCCAGGTAGAGGGCAGAATCAATTTTCTGATGCCAAAGATGATAGTTAACTTGTGCAACAGTTTCTCATTAATCGGAGGATAATCAAGTGACTTTCAAACAGAACGGCAAACATTAAGTGCAGGTGTGAGTTGCACCGCTAGGATAGTTTGCACCAGGTTTCTAGAAGCAGGATTGAAGTCCCATAAGGCAAGGAAGAAGCCCTTCATCAATGAGAAACTGGGAAGAGCCAGGCTGCAGTTTGCAATATGTATATACTGTATGTGTGTGTATATATGTACATACATACTGATATACTGTGTGTGTATGTGTATATATATACATATATATATATATATATATATATATATATCTTGCTTGTGCGGTGGAGTCTAAAGGCGTGAGTGTGTTACGGCAGATGCATGAGAGCTGGCAAACCTGACAAAGGTGTGGCAATCAATAAGAACTTGTTATGCACAAAATTGCAAAAGAGGTTTGCTTTCACCCACAGAAATTATAAAGTGTTTGGAGACACTGAAAAACTTTAAGGGGAATGTCCCTATCTAAAAACTGCAATTGATTTCTTTTTTGCTGCTAGACCTAACCTGGTTCTCGTATACCGACAACTGGATAAACGACTGGAAAGTGTGTGCGTGTATGTGTGTGCGAGAGAGAGAGTGTGTGACAACAGTTGCTTTCACTTGTAGGAACAAAACTGCCCACAGTGGTCAGTGGACAGGATCAGAAGCCTCAAGGCAGTTAAAGGATCTGTGACAGTTATTTATAGATATACCATTTACTGGCCAACCTAGCAGAAGACACAGCCTGCAGCACCATGATCTCTGGTTAGATTAGACCGAATCTGATTCTTACTGGTTACTCCGGCAATATTTATTGCTTGGTGAAGTGGGATGTACTTTCTGACTCTATTGCACACATGACCCTTTTAAGCCTTATATAAATGTCACCTTTTACAAAGAAAAGACTAAAATAGGTATGGGCAGATTGTGGAGTAGTATGGACAAAAATATATAATATGAATAATATTAATCTGGTTTGGTTTCAAGACTTTATCTTGTTTTTTACTGTAGTAACTATAAATATTCAGCTGAGCGATTTACATTGTTCTCCTGCTCTGAATATGATAAGTGCTCCCATTTCAATTACATTAACCTGGAACAATGCCTTGGAAAACAGGCAAGATCATTTAAATCTGGTGCCGATTCCATTATAAAACATGTAGTTGAACATTTGCAGAAGTTGTGCAGTGTGCCTGGTCTGTAGTTTCATTATCCTAATTTACAGCTAAAACCTATACAACAGAAATATATTGTTTTTATAGTAGAATCCTAGCTTGATTCCAAATAGATTTTGCTTCAGCCAGTGCCAGGCTGGCACACGTGAATGGCAGGCACACTAAGAGAAAACACAGAATGTGAATTTCTGTTTTAAAGCTATTTGTGATTCTAAAAAGATGAAGAAAATACTGTGGTTTTGTGGTGCGATAAGGCTTTGAAAAACCTGACGAGAGGCTGATCAGTGCGGCCAGTCTCACAGGAAAAGAGCTTAAACACACCTGGATCTGCGTGTGATATCCAAATAAGCGATGGGTTTTCATCAGAACTCCCACCAACAGTGAACAAAATTGCAAATTATTCAATGGAGCATGCAGTTTTTAGGAAATTTTACTATGAAGACAAAAGTAAAGCAAAAATAAAACTTCTTGAACACCATAAGGTTTTACAATACAATAAAAAACTGCCTTCAACTGAACATTTAGAAAGAGAAACTAAAATCGTCCCACATATCTAACCCCATTGATTGTCAAAACTTATTTTTGCAATATTTTTTGCATATACTGTTTCCGCAACCTTCAAATTCCAGTTGCTTTTTTGAGCAATTCAGTGAACAAATTTAGACTACAGCCTTCTCTCTCCCACAGCATCTAACTTCATGGGAATGAAATTTAGATCAAATAAAACAATTTAACAGAAGCAAATTAAATCAACTGAAAAAAAACATTAACATACAACACAAAGCAATTTGCTCCTCTGAGCCAGATTACCACATGTTGTCACAAAGGTCTGACCCATCTCATTTGAAGAATTATGATACATCTGGATGCAAAGTTTTTTGAAAAAAGGGATGCCAACTGACAGTGTGAGCAGTGTTTAGAAAGCATTTACATCATCTGAACTTTCCCTCAGAAGGTCGAAACCTAACATAAACACGCAGGAGCTTAACGTGACGCAGCCTGCGTGTTCCTTTGCAGAAGAAACTCTCGCCGACAGCGAGAGGACTGCACCGAAACATATGTCTGCTGCAGGTGAAGTGAGAGCGCGATAAATGGTCCTGACGACAGCCCTTCTGAAGATTACATAAAACAGAACATCCTGTAGCTGGTAAACAGGAGGCAGTGGAGGAACTCCGCGGAGGGCAGGCCCCTCCCACCAATGACACCGCCAATTAAAACTGATTTCAAAATTGGCGGAGAGATCTGGAATATAATCATCATCACTGGCATAACAACACAATTTAATGTGAGTGTCATTTGCATCACCAGCCTACACATTCATTTTATATCAAAAATAAGTATTATCTTAATCTCTGTAGTGATCACTGATTACGTTTTTATATAGTGGTGGTTACTATATACCAATATTGACCTATACATACACAGCACTGTGCAAAAGTCTTATGCAGACCAAGAAATTGATGCTTAATTGATTTTCATGTTGGTGTAACATTTTGATTTTATGTCTGTCAAAGTGCGTTAGCTTAGCCATTTCAAACCCTCTCCTAAAGTTACCCCAGTCTTCACAGCAACCGTCCAAAGCACCCATGTATTTTTTGACTATCACACCTTGTTTGGCTAATCAAATCTAATTGAGTTAACTAATTAGATTAATCGAATAATTTAGCTGATGGTCAAATTTAATAAATGCATGGAATGGCTGAGGTGCCCCTGAGGAGAGGTTTGGGATCTGAAGTGGTGTTCATCTAGCCATCCAACTATACATCAGCAACTTTTTGGAGAGCAGAAGAAATTCTCGTTATCTTTTATCATTACTGTGAGCACAGTTAATATCCATACATTTTAATGTTAAACTGCGTTTCATGAGCATACACTTACTACCTAGATAAAGCACTATAAAACATTTTCTTTGGCGGCCTGAGACTTCTACACAGTACCGTGTATCTCAATTTACAACATTCATTGTAACTCCTTTGTGAAAAAAAAACCCAAAAACATTAGGTTTAAAGACTTCCTAGGTGAAAAAAAAACAGAACTACAAACTAGAAAAGTGTTTGTATTCCTCCTCGTCGTTTCAAACTTCTCAAATGATATAAACTGGTGCTGAAGTCAAATGACTCAAACGTGCGAATGAACTGTCAGAGGCAAGAAAAAATAATTAAAAATCAACCACGAGTCCCTATAAAGGCATCGTTAAAACCAAATGTAAAACAGAAAAGGGGCAAAAAAAATCAGGGCTGGGCATGGGACGTTGTAAATGGTCGACACATTCAGAGTACTGTTTCGGTTGAATCCAGAACTAGACCGGTTAACAATGGCTGTTAACCAAAGGTAGAGCGGGTCACTCCATTAATTGGCATCTCAGACATGCCTTGTTGATTATAATTCCACGTGTTAAAAGTGTCCAGCCCTGCAATTTTCTGCCACTATGCAGAGCATAATGCATTAACTTTGCCTGCAATACTGAATTGTTAAAAGAAAAAAAAAAAAACTAAGAGTATGGCTACGTTTCCGACAAGAAACCAACCAGGAAGGAAGCAACAGACACAGACCCTTGCCCATGTTCTCATATAAAATTTTGCTTCTTCGTTCTCCTTTCCGGGGTCCCTGGTTCTGCTTTTCGTAGTGGTAGCTCCCTGAAAAGGGCCTGCTGAATTCAGAAATCCCCCCTCAGGTCTCAGCAAGTGGTGCAGGCCAAGATGGAGTCTGATTGCACAGCTGACAATGCGTTTTTGTTTTTTTTTGTTTGTTTTTTTTTTGCCACACCCAGCTCACCGCTGGAAGGGCTTGCGGGCTTTCTTCCTTCGCCGCACAGGCTTGGAGCCCTCTGTCCGGGGCTCACTGCTGTCTGCTCGTTGCCCCCTGTGGGAAAAGACTCCCGTGTGCGGTGGGGTAGCGGAGGAAGGGCTGCCACCTCCCGTGCCTGCTGAGCGCTGCGGGGCTGCACCTGGAGGAAAGAAGGTTCCATTGGCGGCCATGCCACTGGGTGGCTGTCCCTGGAAGATGCGGCTGAAGAAGTCCTGCAGGTCAGCAGCAGAATTGGGACCAGGGTGCTGGTCTGATGGAGCCCTGGAGAAGAGTTAAGGAGGTAGAGGGCATGTTTAAACTTGTGATAGGACAATATCAATACAACAATCCCAATGATACAAAACGATCCTTGGGTTTCTGAAAGAGGATCTGAGTCCTACCTATGACGTGTAGTGTTGCTGTGGTTCTTCGCGCCGAAGGAGATGTGGTACGGCACTCTGTGAGTGTCTGGGGTGATGCTTATTCTCTGGCAGCCAGCCCACTCTGGTGTAAAAGGGGTAGAAGGTAAAACTCTACATTTTCTTGCTGCCTCATCCAAAACCAGGTCTTCCACCCTACTTGAACAGTTTACAGTTCCTATCGGTCTGGAATGTTCCCCACACCACCCAGAAACCCTCAAAGGAAGCACTTGGGGCACCAAGCCTGCCAATGCGACGTTTGCTTTACACAGTGCAGGTCACTGGGGATTAAGTGCAGCTGGAAGGGCTGGCGGCTGCAGGAAACGTTTGGCCATTTGAGACCCTGGAGCGTGTCTGAATACCACAACTGCAGAATTTCCGGTACAGATTTGGCCTGTGACACAACACAGACTCATAGGAGTCACATTTACTGGCTCCAGCCTTTATCTGGTACCTCATTTCCCAGTGCTACCAGTTTCTAATTCTAAATATAGGAATACTGTCACCCCAGAAGTGAACACAGTACCGGTGATGTCGTAGACCTTCCCGTCCATAAAGGAGAAATAAGTGATCCGCAAGCCCAGCATGCTGGATTCAGCCCAGAAGTCCCCCTCCTCTGCGCTGTGGTGTTTGTTGCATTCCGCACAGAACCGTGCCTCAGCTGCATCTCGTTCGATCTCAAACCTCCTGCAGGGATGTGGATATAGGTGTATTTTTTTTTCTCCTATCAAACGCTTTCCCAGTTGAGCCCCCCCCCCCCCCTCCCCCCAAGCTCAGAAATTCCAGTGAAGTTGCACCCTGCACCCTCACTGCAGATAGCAGGATACTCTAGCCACCCGTGACCTCACTTGCTCCCTCTGCTATGGCAGCACTGCAGTGCACAACTTACTTGTGCTTGCCCTCGCATTTAGTGCACATCATGGTGTTCATGGCTTCCTTGAGGTCATCCTGCAGCTTGGTGAGAAACTCATTCATCGACCTGGACAGCTCCGACTCCGCCATTCGCTTCCTGAGGAAACAACATGCAGCGACAAACAAGTGAAGTGTCACGGGAACCCGCCTTTTCCCTAACAAGACCGTTAGTGAACTATTACAAAAAAAAACAAAAAAAAAAAAAGCATCTTCAAAACTCCAAGCCGTACTTACAGCTGGTATTGCCTGTATGTTTCTGGATTGCTAACGATGTCCCATGCAGCCCTTAGAACTTTGAAGGCCTCTCCAGCCCGTGGATGTTTGTTCTTGTCTGGGTGGACCTGGAAAAATGGAAGTACTATCCCATAACAATAAGGAACTGGGAAGTTCTTTTCTCTCTAAGAATTAAGCTCAAAGTTTCAAATATCCTTTTTTTTTTTTTTTTTTTTTTTTAATAAACAGCACATTAAAAAAATAGGGAAAATTAACAATTTGCCTAAAATGCCGAAAAAATGGCCCATCCCAGAATGACATGTAGCCCACCTGTACAGCCAGCTGTCTATAGGCCCTCTTCAACTCAGGATCAGTAGCATTGTCTTCTACTCCAAGGACAACAAAGGGATCCAGTTCATTTTCAGGAATATGGGCCAGACCCAGCAGTCTCTCCAGCTGCTTTCCTGGGTGACATTTATCCGAAGCCCTAGAGGACTCCGAGTGGGAGGCAGAAACCTCAGGGTCGCGTCTCCCGAACAAGGACTGGATCTTCTTCAGGATCACTGTGGTATACTTCCAGATGCTGGAATTGAGAAATGCAGCCCAGCACGCTTGAGCCCTCTCCCCGCTCAGTCTGTCCAGCAGGCTTCCTGCTAGCCCCGATCCTAGCAGGACAGCGTTGTAAAAGACACCAACGCAGGACGCAAAACGTTGCCAGCCTGACCTACCAAAACTGACAGCCCGTGTCCAAACTGCCACTCCCCCACACCACATCCTACCCATAAAATACCAGGCTTCTGCCCTAAGAGCACGCAGGTCTTTAGCCTTGCTGAGCAACTGCGAGCCAGATTCATAGAGAAGAGCCCCACCGGCCTCCACCACCTTCCCACACTGATGGGTCACTAGGACAATGAGCTCCACGATCATTCGTATGCGTGACAGGCACCAGGGGGGCAGAGACTCCGACAAGAACTCACGGCAAGCAAGGGCTGCCCTAGAACCAAAGTTCCCTCTGGATTTTCCCTGATGGTGGTGGTGGTGGTGATGATGTCTCCGCCTGGCTTGCTTGTGCCGCCCCCCAGATGTCAATGACTTTGAGGATGAGAACGCCATCTGCTGCTGGCTCTGGTCTCCACTGCGGCCTCTGCTTCTCTTCCCTCCCCCAGACTTGTGTGACCCTGATTCTACATTCATCTCTGCATCCCGCCCTCCTTCACTCCTGTCAGCTTGATTTTCACTGAGGTCCACCACCTCTTCCTGTCCCTCCTTCTTCAGCTGTTCCCATCTACCACAGCTAGCCACCTCATCTTTGCTCCCAGCTTCCCAGTCCACCTCCAACCCTGATCCAAATGCCTCTTCATGGCAGATTGAGGTCTCAAGGCACTGGTTGGTTAGTTCCCGGTTGTGCGTCTTTCCTTTCCACACAGGTGGGTGGTTTTCCTTCTTCTCATTTTCTACATTTTCCAAAACCTTGGTCTGAACAGGGTGAGCGGATGAATCGAACCCTTCCATCATCTCACCGTAGTCCACGGACCCATCTAAAGAGCCTTCAAGTTCTTTGAGAGCTTGTCCACCATCCAGCTCCTCCTCGTCTTCCTGCCAGCTTTCCTTCAACGTGCCACACGTTTCGACTGTCACACCTGAAGACGTCCACATACCATTGTATGCTACTGGACCTCTCCTCTGCTTCACAGCCGTCCTAGGCGCAGGTGCCGACTTATGGCAGAGGCCATTCCCGACAGTGTTCCCGCCCCCCCCACAATGCTGAGGAGCTGGATCACCGCCAGCTCCACAAAGGTCCATGTCAGCACTGAGAGACTCATCCATCATTAGCCCTGTATACCACTAGCCTTATGCTCCATAAAGGCCCTCTGACCTACAGAAAAAACAGAACAGAAACATGACAGATATTGATTTAGAGCAAAATGCTGAACCATTAGAAAAGCCATTAGCTTTTTATTAAGTAAAAAAGTAGGGGAATAAAACTATCACAATTAAAAATACATTACACAACTTTTTTTGTCTTTACTGTTTTACACCACACCCAAATTTCGGAATTTCAACCACAAATGTCATTTCTCTATTATGTATTCACTTTCAATAAACATTTCGGATAAGTACAATTATTTGGTAAACCTAGTAATTATAATTTAATTTATGGCATGAGTTTTCTACTATATACCGCGACAGGAAGCATCTCAAAAAGTCTAATCCGGAAAATGAATTCGCATTAATCAGCCTACTGCTCTCAAGTCAGCATTTAACTACTTTCGTTTTTGTAAGATCTTTCCCACACAAGTACGCATTAAAATTTATAGCAGCCTATATATCCATTACTGCGACTGGCGACGACTTTCTGGAGACACTTTGTGCTAAAAATGTGGTGAGTTTTGATCACCAGGAAAAACAGGCCGACATATTGGGCCGAAAGAAATGAAAGTTTTATCAGAATCGAGGGATATTTGGTTTGATCACGGCAATTCGCTTCATAAAGGTATAAAACGCTTCCTTTTCGGCGCAACAACACAACGGGCAGCTAGCTAAATACACGGTCTTACGGTACAACAGCACTGCCGATGCAGCAAGAGCGTAACATTAGCCAGTGTCTTCTCATTGGACTTACTAGCTAATTTGCTTAACTTTTCAATGGGTAACATTAGTTAAAAATAAAATGAGAAACGTTAAAGATAAACAATACTTACTTTTCCTGTCCATTTGAGGAAAAGCAAAACACTATGCTGATTTAACCTTTTATTTTACGGCCGCGTCTCGATTACCCAAATTAGTTATTAGACGTTTATACCGCTGGTTTCTATTTTCAGATAATTCGGGACTCTGTACACCTACGACTTTGGGAATACATTGTACCTACATCACGCTGAACATTAGCCGACCGAATAAGCATTGTGTGACACAAACGCCGACTCGGCACCGAAGTCCTAGGTCGTTTTCGCCGGATCTCAGTCTTTAAAACGATATTGAATTATTATAGATCATTCATTTCAGTTTAGTCATAACTGAATAGATTGTTCGTTTCGTTACTGACCGAAGTCCCCTTGTTTATCTTTTTCTTTTTCACTTCCGAGGGCAATAGACAAATCCAAAGCTCAACCTCGTTTCCGCCACTAGCTTTAACCCCTTGCGCTCCATGCAAAAGGTAAAAAAAAATCCATGCATCTCCCAAGTGCTTATTCAGCATGGCACTGGAAAGAGACACTGACTCTATAAATAACATGCAAGGATAAAATGCATTTGATATTTTCCTCATTCTCTACCTCATCCTCATCACCCAGACACATTATTAATGTGGCGTTATTTAACTTTTTCTCTTTAGATATTTGAAGAGAAGAATAGACAAGACACAGATGGTATACACACTTCTGGACTCATTTTAATGTCAAGACTCGATCAAGGTACTCAGCCATTATTAGTAACCATTATTATAGATATGATTGCTGTCCCCACAAATCAGAGATGATTATATAAAGATATTTGTAAATATATGTTAAACTGTCCCCAACTTACTCAGAGTTGCCAACTTTGGGCAGCTGGCTGGCGTGAGATTTTCAATTCCAGACAAGTCTGCACACTCATTTACATGTATGTAACAGTTTTATTAATTGTACATAGTCTGTAATGTTTTAAACTGCCCTGATGCTTTTGATCTGGTTAATTTTATGTTTACGACGGTATAATACAGATTTGCTGTAAGATTTCTTGCGTGAACTTCTGAGTCTGAAGCATGAACCGGATGTGGGAGAGCTGGCAGGCCTGCTTAGTGCTGAACTTCTTCTTTCTAAATCTGCATTTCAATATCTGGAAAATCAATTGTTAGAAAAATTGTGTATTTTTTTATTATTAACCTCAATGTTTACTAGTAGAGTGACTAATTTTTCTGGACAGCGTGTAGCCTATTTTGGCTGTGAGAAGAAACTGGAAAAAGAAAAGAAAACCCTATGTGAATGTTCCAGATTCTGAAAACGATTAACATCCATTATCAGTCATTATAAAACGCTTGCATGGTCATAACATACCTGTCAGTTAACTAGCTTGTTTAGGGAATTTTATTGTCTGATAATAATGAGTCTAAAGTAGCCTCACTGAGAGGAGATTCATTCAGATTTCAGCAAAACAGACTTGAAAATGGAAAGTTCTTAAAATAACGGAAAATGTTGGACAGCATGATGTTTCAGAGAGTAGCACTATAGCTGAACGCCACTAGGATTGGGGTTCGAATTATATGTGTAAGCGGTTTGCCTTGGCTTTTTCTTGCAGTAAGAAAACATGCAGTTAGACAAATTATCATCCCTGAATCGGCCATGATGTGTATGTGTGTCTGTGTCTGATCCACCAGTTTTCCTTCCAGGGTGTTCCCCCATCCTCCTAAAGGATAGACTCCAGTATAACAAGGGTCAGGAAAGCCATCTCCCCAATCTATAGTTTTCTTGTATCACTCACAAAACTGCTCAGCCAATCAGAAGACTTTCCACCATTTATTTCGATTATTATTGGTCAACTAGGTAGTTTATGGGGAACATGGTGTTGTAGGAGGTAGTGCTACCGTTCGGCAACCAGAGGGTTGCAGGTTCTAGCTCTGGTTTCTCCTGATCCCATCGAAGTGTCCTTGAGCAAGACACTGAACCACAAATTGCTCCCGGTGAGCAGGTTGGCACCTTGCATGGCAGCCTCTGCCACCGGTGTGTGAATGTGTGTGTGGATGGGTGAATGTGAGGCATGTATTGTAAAGCGCTTTGAATACTTGCAGGAGTAGAAAAGCACTATATAAATGCAGTCCATTTATATAAAAATCTATTTTATATATATAGAATCATATATAAGCATATAAAACTGTTGATATCCTGCCAGTATTTCTGATTGCCCCTCCCAAGTCAACTCAATAATAGGCCTGTGCTTCAGGTTCACTGTGACCCCATCTTGATGGAGGGGGGTGGCATGTGGTTCAGTCTAAACCATTGCACCTGTGATCAGAAGCTACCAGTTCAAGCCCAGCATCAGCGGAATAGTCACATGTCCAGGGGCCCCCAAGCACCAGAGCAGGCTGCTCGCCCTCACCTACATGCAGGGAGAGTATGGCAGGGGTAGGGGAAAGTGCCACTGTTATTATTATGGATGGAGAAATTCCATCCATCCATCCATCCATTGACTCCCGCTTATCCGAGGTCGGGTCGCGGGGGCAGCAGTCTCAGCAGGGAAACC
>JAODKF010000096.1:2257833-2272537 GCA_026779585.1 Mormyrus proboscirostris
CCCCCCCCCCCCCCCCCCCCCCCCCCCCCCCCGCCCGGGAACCAACTTGAACTCTGAGTAGATAAAGACTAGGCAAATATGTAGTGCCAGTGGTGAAAAAACAACCAGGTCTTTTTGATGGTTCCTGCAAATGCTGGGCCGACCTTAGGAGACATTCTTAAACGGCTAACCTAAAACACTTTGACAAACACAAAATCATAGTTGTACACCTACGTGAAGATCATTTAAACATTGTTTTCTTTGACTGCCTTTTTCCACAGTGTTGTATATGCTTCACATACTCAAACATGCCTGGTGTCACAGTTGGTCACATTGTGGTCTTACATCTTCAGGACTGTGGGTTCAGTTCCCACCCCCAGCTCTGTGAGAGGGTTTCCTGTAATTCATTGGCATCCCTCCCAGGATGTCCCCCCTGCCTCATGCCCTGGCCTCCCTGGGACACACTGCAGGCTTCCAGTGACCCTCTACTGGAGGATGGATGGATATGAAATGCCTTCTTGGGTGGATTTTGGATGCATTTACTCTGATCGCGATACTGTTTTCAATTTATAGATACAGAAATCTTGAAAACATATAGGATGGCTCAAAGAGCACAAGTTCTTATCCAACCAAGCGTCGTAATCAGTCTGTAGAAGAGCCCTGAGAAGGGGCCGATCAGGGTGGGATGGCACATTGCACACACATGCCATATACCTCTATCAGTGGTGTTATATGGATATGCATAAAGACTGCCTTCTCCTATTAGTTAAAATATATATATAGAATTAAAAATTACACATGGAATGTAATACAGATTTGGTTCTCTCAATAATCATTAAAGATTTTTTAAAGCAAAAGTACAGGGAATTCATTTAAGTTTTAACCCTATTTTTTATTTTTTTATTTTTTTTACTTCCAACAGTTGTTGCATCACAACGTGACTCATACAAGTCACTTTCAAAACGAACTTATCTAGCATCATATAAAACACAAGCAGTTATCTTCTTCTGAGTAAGGGTTCGGAACACGCGAGGAAGTTTAGCACACACACCAGAGAAACGGGGAACTCTGTCTCGTAGCAGTTTCGCCTTGCCTTGCCTTCCCGTGAAGAGTCAGGTGACATGAGTATGGAGGTGCCGCAGAAATTCTCCTATGGTGGTGGTATCTCCGGGGAAGACGGCCCGGCAGAATTCGCACACCTGCGACTGTAGCGCCACCTCAGACATCAGGAGACCACCAGCCTGGCTCAACAATTCACTGTTCAGGAAGGAGCTGTTCATCCAACGCCTCTGGGCGGGAGGCTGGAGATGGAGGGGAGCCTAGACGGATAAATGTGGCCGAGGAAAGTGAGAAAACAGAAAAAAAAAAAAAAAAATGAGAACTGGGTTCTAAAGAGCACGTCATGGTATTTTTGCAAACAAAAATTTCACATGGGAGAGAAAGCGTATTCCTGCCTTATGTCTGGCTTTACCTTTTGCTCCTGTTTCACTGCGTGATTGGCAAAGGCACAAAAATCGTTTGGGTTCTCTCTCAGGCGCTGCTCCTCTCGCATAAGGTCAGCCAGAACACTAGTAGGTACTGTGTTGCCTCCGGCAGCCCCCAAGGGACCCATGGTAGCTATTTTGTGAACCTCCACTGGTCTGATGTTAGGTGACTCAGCAGTTTGCAGATGCAGTCTGTTCAAACCCTCGGCCAGGGGGCATGAAGCACTGCTGCAACTTCCTGCCACAGAATTGGTTAAGAGCAGGTCAGCTGGATGCCGGGGAAGGCCAAGTGGCAACCTGAATCCCTCAGACTTGTGCTCTCCCTCCATGCACTTGACAGGCTCAGACACTTTCACCTCTTCACCCACATTAGGTATGTGGGACACAGCTAGACATGCAAAGATACATCATAAAAAAAAAACAGCTTTACGAATCACAAGTTATAGTGCTATTCTATCTGACACAAACATGTCGGGAAGTAACCTTGTTGCTGCTTCAGCATCTCCATCAGTTTACTGAGAAGGGCTGCCTGCTTCAAGCACAACGATCGCAAACGAAGAAACTCCATGTACAAGTCCCTGTATGCCTCCTCCATTGGTGAAGTGCTGAAAAACAAGTACATTCTTACACGGCTTCTGTTCGTGCAGGGGATCGATAGAGATTAAAGACAAAATGTAGTTAATTATGTTTAAATCTGGTGCAGTTTTGGTCACATCTAAAATAGCAGAAAAGGGGAAGCAGGAACTACCAGAGGAAATGAGGCTGTTTTAGATTTGGGTCCCTATTCTGTAATGTTGAACTTTAAGTAGAGGTACTTAATCGAGCTGCTGTTTATATATATGGTGCAGAAGGGAATTCCAAAGAAAACAGTTAATGCTTACTACTTAAAAGACAGAAGACAAAAAATGCTCATGCATGAAGTTCCTTTCCGAGTCTTTAGAAACAAAGTAAAATTTAAAAGGAAAAAAAAGACAAGAGATCCACAAAGGAATCGCATTAAATCTAACTTAAAATACACAAATACACCATTTAATTTACTTGAAAGCGGAATCACTAATGAATTGTGTAATTATGGTTGAAACATACATTTCATAATAAGCATTATCTTAAAAATAACACACTTCATCATATTGCGCAAACTAAGGAAGAACAAGATTTCAGTTAAACGTTCTGTACTGGCCTCCTAAATGTGACAAAAAAGTTCTCAGATAATCAGTTAATACCGACAACAGAACTGTGAACAATTCTTCAACGAATAAGTTCTTGCTTCTTTACCGTAACGCAGGTAAGAACCCAATGGCCGATTATGTTTTGCAGTCCGCGCATGTAGCCGCGACACATTTCGTGGCGAATTCATACCAGAAACACTCTCTATCCAAAATACTTTAGTAATGAAAGTTAATCAAGAAGCTAATTTTGTCGTCGATATACTACCTTCTTATTCAACTGCACGCTGAAACTATGAGGATGACACGTTTTCTCAGCTCATCTGACCATTAGGAGAAAGGAAATGGAACATATCGTTGTTTACCGTCGCTCCTAAGAAGAGAGAGAGAGAGAAAAAAAAATGAAACAGGAACTTCATTGGTAAGCATGGATGCTTTTATCCTAGAGCTGTATAATGGAGGGCACGGTTATGACGTCGGTGATTTTGTCTGCACGATAAAAACCAGAATTTCTGGTCTTTTTATGCAGATTTTTTGCGGTTTTGGCCGGAGTGGAAGAGCTGCCAGCTCTCTGGCATCTGGCGTAACACTTAGGCTCCCAAACTCTCACGTAAGAAATCTCACGGCAGATCTGTATTATTCCATTACAAACCTAAAATTAGCTACACCGAAAGCGTTGGGGTTGTTTGCAAACACTACAGACTATATTTACAAGGTAACACGACTGTTACATAGTCCACATGTAAATGAGTGTGCAGACTTTACTGGAATTGAAACTCTCACGCTAACCATGACCAAAGCTGGACTAATATATGTGATTAACTATTTCTTGCAAAATACGTCACACTATATTTGAATAGTGCCTTCTCCCTTGTAACGTCATTTTCTCTTTTAAATAATTTTATACTACTCTTGTCAGCCATTATCGAGAGGCTCAATTAACTACGTTTATACTATCGTGCCAGTTGACTTAGTTTGAGAAAGTTCCTGTTATAGCACTGTAATCAGTTTAATGCTGTAATACTGCATTGGGCATGAAGCTTGAATTAATAAGCCAAAAACGTAGTAAACTTCTTTATTGTCCTCGTTTGTTCCACAATACACCCAGTTTCCGGTTGTATTATCGTAAACAAATTAAAAGTATTGGCTTTGCCTCCCACAGCAGTCTTACCGAATCCCCATATTACGTGGTATTTTCACGGTATATTGATTTTCCAAATGAACGCTGTTTATTCACCGAGCGGTGAAATCCAAAACTGTTTCCAGACTCATGTTTTTGGGAGTTACTGTAACGTTGCATTATTCTTTTGATTCACACATTAAGTCACTAGTTTCTTTGACGGCTAGTTTCAACCAATTCCGCTAGCTCAATTTAAAATTACAGACGCTCCTCTACTTGAGATACGTTCCGATCGATCGTAACCTGAAATGTTCGTAAGTCGTTATTCAACATCATTTTAAGGGTATACACAAGCACAAAGAACTAGGATGCTGGATGATCGCACGCTACGCTGCTGCTCGGCGGGAGTAGCGACCAGAAGTCGTACTAGACAGAATTGGCGCGCAGAAAAAAAATATGTTGCGGACAGGAAACGGGAGCCCAATGAACACAATTTTGACTTACAGTCCTCTCATTCATGTCTGAATGTTCGTAAGTAGAGGAGCGTCTGTACGTCATTTTACGTCACTTCATTTAATTTAATTTTTAGTCAGAATTTGAAATTGAATGAGTGCTTTAAGGTTATTAAAGAGAACTTGTTATGCAGATATCACACAATTTTCCATGTCTCTCTTTCTCTTCCAAATATTTTCTTTGCGTAGAAATATTTATGAGTACAGTATCCAATAATTTGTGTCAAATGTACTACAAAGGACTACATTAAGTAATGATAAATTAGAACTCTAGAACCACACCACCAGTATTTCAGTTATGCATGTTATTTGTACAAGGAACCCACATAATATGGCAAACACAGGACAAACTGTGCTCCATTATTACCACATATTAACAATTGCTATTTTGCTGAAACTATATGCTACATAGCATGATTGGTGTTTCATGAATTCTGACATAGGGTATAATTGAATTTTGGCAGTAGTTCGGACATTTAAAAAGTTACATGGCCATGATGAAAGCGTGCTGTGTTCAGCCAGTTGATGTATCGTATACATGTGCGCATGCAGGTGTCAGTTGCATCATTGACGTCATGTCTGTGTTCCATACTTGTGCTCGGTAAGTGATCTCACTAGATGCGCATCAAGCACAATTCCGACTAACCATGCTGGGGCCTACCTCTTCAAGCGGGCCACATAACCGTGCCTAAGCATGCTATGGAGCGATTAAACTAGTCAAAACTGTAGGGGGTGAAACATGCTCAGGCTTGGTACAGATTGGCTAGTGTGTACATGCAGAGCACACAGGCTAAAAACATTAGCCTTCATGAACAGGGTCTGTGAACAGACACCCCAACCTGGGCTGCCCATCCATCATGCCAGGTCTTCTGCCTCTGGTTCTTGAAACCAACAGTGCCAACACTGCTGGAAACAGGGAACCAGGGAGAATTGGGCCACTGACTGGATGGACAGTGTCCAGGGAGCTGAAACAGAAGGCAGACTCATTTGCAGAATAACTAGAGGACCCTGAACTGGAACCCTAAAAAAAGGTCAAGACCACAAAACTCAAAACATGTTAAAAAATCCAGAAGATGGGACACCAGCTGTAGAATGCTGGCCTCTGGGATCATGAATTCCCAACACATAAACTGGCCAACCAGAAGCCCCAAGGCAAAATGGTAATCAACAAAGACATGAACCCCAAGCCACCCAGTACTTGCTGGCAAATCACAGGCACAAAGGAAACAGGACTACAGATAGAAAACCCAGAAGAAACGACACTCCCAAGACCCACAAACCAAATCAGACCACTGAACAAGAAGCAACTGAGCTCTATGCTTCAAAAGCAAAGATGATGGGTACTAATGGTTCTTTTCCACTGGCATACAGGTACTGACTTGTAGGAGAGCTGCACTGCAAAGTGAGACCAGTTACAGCATGGTTTCAGGTGGCTTTGGTTTGGTTTGGGTTTGCTTTTCCACTGCAGAAGGGTAAGCTTGGTAACAGCGTTGTCGGGTTTAAAGACAGAGTTGACACTCAAGAAATCTACGGCGAATCAATATTGTTCCATTATAAACCTAAAATTACCTACTTCAAAAGCGTTGTGGTAATTTGCAAACCCTGTAGACTATTTACCAGGTAATAAAACTGTTACATACATGTACATGCGTATGCGGACTTTTCTCAAATTGAAGATCCAACTCTGACCAGCTGACCAAGTTGGCAACTATGTGGAGAGTGACAGTGACATAAATCCTAATGAAACACTTATTTACTGATGACATGGGTTACATCATGATATATTCCATGCATTTACTGTTTGCTAATATCCTCTAGTAAGTCTGAGAATTGCTTTGTTATGCAAGTATCAAAACGCTAGCGGAATTAGCATTCGCTTCTGTAAATATTAATTACAAATGCATTCCGTTCAGCTATTCAGTAGTTTTTTAAGTAGGAGGTTGGAAATTTTCAGTTTCCAAATTGCCGCGAATGCACCAGTACATTGCGATGTGCAACATCAGTAATAATGAAGAATATATAGAACATATGCTTTTTCCTTCAGATAATCCATGTGCAGAACACCGGTATCTCCATGCGTTTCGACCAATCAGATGGTGGTGACTCGAACAACTCGGTTTGGTCACGCTTTTGGCCTTGCTAGTAAGCAGGTCCATATCAGCGTGGTAACATCTCAGATACCGCTTGCATACTTTGCAATGGAAAACCACCAGTTCGTGGTACAGGTCAGGTACTGCTCGGTTTCTGATGGCAGTGGAAAAGTGCCATAATTGAGTCCAGCCCACAGCAGGCTCAGTTACCTGATTAGAGAACCAGGGGCAGGTGTGATGATGTGATGGCTCTGGGATCATGGAACATTACTTCTCAGCTGGGGAAGGAGTCTTAGCTAGTGCAGGAGATAGAAAGATAATTGCTAGATAGAGACAGCCTTACCTCCACACGCAGTGTGGACTCTGGAATCAAACTACTTGAAAAACTTCTCCCTTCTACCAAATGTGTTCAGGGATGTTGAGTTGGAATGGACCTTGATTAGGGCTTCAATACTGTAGCAGCTGTAAAGAGTTTTGTCCAGATGGCAGTTGGGACCTGTCATCACAGTAAGCTTTGAATTTGCTGCTGACAAGGAGAGCAGTCAAACAGAAAAAGGAGATCTTCAAGGCAATGCTTCAAAGGGGGTGTTCTAAGACAGCTGAAAGGTGCTACATGCTATTCGCTTCCTGTATGAATGTAGTTCAAGTTGTGTTTGCACCCGTGGAATAGAATTAAAGTTGTGGGTGTTCTCTTCACTTCTGTTTGTGATTTTCATTGACAGGATATCAGGTTTCAATGACCATATCTAGGATAAGTGGTTGGAGGATGGATGGATGGATGGATATCAAGGGACAGTTATGGCTGGAATGACATCCAGTATGGGGGCTACAGTTAGCATCCCTACTATTTGTAGATGAGGTTGTGCTTCTGGCCTCATCTGACAAGTACCTGCAAGACACATTTGAGCGGTTCAACCCTGAGTATGATGTAGTTGGGATGAAAATCCTCACATCGAATCCGAGACCATATTGCTCACTTGAGAAAGAGTGGATTGTTTGTTTCAAGTGAGAGGTTAGAATCTGCCCTTGGTTGAGGGTGTTCATGAACTTTGGGATATTGTACAAAAGTGACAGAGAGAACATGTGGCTGACAGTAGCAACAACAGCTGCACTACCAAAGATAGTGTCAGAGATAGTTTCTTCCCTTACGCCATTAGGTACTCTGCACTTTCTGACCTGTACCTCTCCGTCTGATAACCATTGTATTACACAGTACTGCATTATCAGTGTACTTTCTGCACTTTATACTGAATTACTGTCAATTTACAAGTCCCCCATATCTTACCTATATTGCACTACCTATTTTGTACTTATTGGCAAGCCTTCTTATTCATATATTGCACTTTTATCCCATTGCTCTGTCTTACCCCCCCCCCATGCACCTGCTCACTGTGGTTTCACTGTCTTTCCCAAATACATGTGACAACAGTGAAGTGAGAGTCAAAGCCTTTATTTGTCATATGCACAGTATGGCACAGACGTCCCTACAAGGAAATGCTTGAGGTGTGGCTCAGATAATCGCACATACAGTCACACATAAAATACATATGTACCACAGAAATCTATCCAAAGGGCAAAGGCAGAAGGTAGAGAAGTAAAGAGGGAAAGATGGGAACTAACCCAGGAATAAATAAAGCAGATCTTGTAAAAGTAGTGAGAACGACCAGGTAGCAGCATTGTTGCAAAGTATAAATTTTAAGTGGCTATCGATGTAATAAAATGTCAAGAGTGATAGTGTATGTTACAGACACAGCCCCAATGTCGCACTCTTCTGACCAGTAATCCAGTCAATGTCCAGGCGTCTTTCAAGGACGCCACGTGGTGAGATCCCAGTGCAGCTCTTCTGAGCGCATCCTCTTCAGGGGATCCCTGAAAACAAGCTGGAGATTGTGGTCGTGCAGAGGGAGGGCTGGTCTGACCTACTGGGCATGCTGCCACCATAAACCTCAGCAGGAGAAGCGCTTTGAAAATGCTGCAAATGGCCACCGAAATGTGCATGATCCGTCAGCAGAGGGCGCTTGTGCAACAGGCAGGCAGGGCACGACATCAGAATGTCAGAATGATTGGCTCATTAGGATTAGAATTAGATTTACTGTACTGATTCCACAGGGGAAAAATGAGTAATCATCTTTAAACTGATGCTGTGCTTGATAACTTAAAACATGTTTTGTAATATTCCAATCTACCTGTTCAGATAAATAAATACTTATATAACCCAAAGAGATATGGGTCTCCGATGGAAAATTTGCAGAGCAGAGGTATAATGTTCCTGAAGCTTATAAATTTAAAGTTTTTAGACATAGACAACTCCAGACTTTGCTCCAAAGGGGAAACAAGCTGAGAATGCTAAACCATTATTCATCCAGATTAAAAAACAGACATTTACAATAAAGTTCTCATTCGTATGACAAACGCAAGCCAAATTTCAATCAAATTTTGTAGAACTTAATTTGTTCAAATTCCATTTTTGTCTTCCTAGTAGAAGGCGTAGTTGCACCCCTGTATAATCGCATTTGAATTTAGAGGGGGGGGGGGGGCTGACTCTGGAAGGCTATCCATGCCCCCCCCGCCACCCCTGTACCTACGTATGGTTGGATTTCATATAGTTTTTTGGCTTAGACACAAAGTCCAGGTTTTAATCGGTCTGATATTTATAAAATAGTTCACTGCGTGGAGGAGTGTAAATTATGTGATTTATTGAACTCCGATGAGCGCTTTTTGTTCAGCACGACGGAGTCAAAATAAGCCCTTTATCTGTAATAATTCAGATGTGGATGAAATTACATCGATGGCTAGCAGAGCGGAATACACTGATACTTTATGAAATGGAAAAGCTGATGGCCAGCAAGTATCAGCTGATCGGGCAGCACCCAGGGACAGTATGTGTGAGGAATGGCACAGAGAAGAAACCGAAATACGATATCCAATTTATTATTCTTGCCTGCTGCATGGCTCTATATCTGTCCACGTCTGAATGTGGCTGTGCAGATTTGCAGTGTGCAGTGCCTTCCACCCCCCACAATGAGGCTACTGTGTATTCTACATTACACACATTTAACCGGAGAATCTCCTTTCCGGTAACAGTGAGCCACTCACGGTATAGTTAAAGAAATCATTTAGCAGTAAAACCTGCTTTTGACGTCACTAAAAGATTTCATAATTCAAAGTTTTGTTGTTAAACATCTAGTCAACTGGATGCATTGAAGTGTTTTTGGAAAATAAAGTATATTTTTAAATGTTTATTTAGTTTTAGACACATTGAGTTCTCGTATTTAGCCCGTCACTGATGTTAGTGCAGGAATTCCTTTAAATTGGTGTTTGTCTTTTAAAGAGTCTGCAAACAGTGAAATGTATGTCCATCATTAACTGGGATGGTACTAGAGTTAAACTGAGGGGCAGTGTGTGACTCAGTGGGTTTGGATGTGTCTGTGGTTGGTTGTTGGTTCAAATCCCAGAGTAATTTCACTGTTTGGCCCTTGGGAAAAGGCCCTTATCCCAGTTGCTCTAAAAACTGCCAAAAAAATTGCATAAATGTACAAAAAACAAGACTAAAACATGAATATACTGTATACAGAATACTGCACTATGCTGCCTGTGACTCTGACCAGGATAGACGATTAGACGTTCAGCTCCAGCTCCAGTTCCATTTTCTGATTTGGACTGGAATTGATGAATGCATTCCGGAATGGCCCCAACCATGGTGCTAGTAATCTCACATAAGGCAATATCTTTCTGTACAATACTCATGGTATGTTCCCCACTTTTACTACACATTAAGAAAGGGCACCGGCTGTCTTAGACATGCATATCCCAAATAATCATAATCAGAGATGCTATTTAATTTCAAGCAATTCATTTGAGACGTGATTCTGGTCAATATGTATCCTTGTGGTAGAGGGTGCTTCATTTGTAATTAAGTACTTAATTCCATTTTTACAGCATCACATTCAATGAAATAAATGGACCAGTTCGGATTAAAAAGTCTCTACCAAGCAGCGGAATATCCAAGTGCAATTTAAGGAAAACGGAAGCCATGTTTATTGAGAGAAGGGAGTTCCTGTGTGTTTAGATGAGTGACCAGAGGTTCCCGCCTCCTGACACCGCGATAAACCTGAGATAAGCCGGCGCCGCCAGCATGCCCTCCGTCATTTTAAAGCGGCATTATTAATTTCATGATTTTATTTTTAAACCGGGAGCTAATTTTGGAATCATCACTATGACTGTACTTCTCCCGATTGGAAGTGAGAAAGAGGAGAAACGTGGGATGGATGTGTAAATGTATTTGGATTAAGTTGTACCTTTGGAGCATCCTCATTACCAACATACTACCAGGGACTCTCACAGCTCTCGTCTTCTTCACTATCAATGAAGGGCATGCAATGGTCATTGAATGAATGCAATGAAGGGCATTAAATATTGGGGGCATATTGGGGGGCATACGCATCCTCCCCCCCCCCGGTTCCTGGGTGCATGTATTTCTCAAACACAAATCTTAAAGAAACAAATACATTGAAAAAATTACAGCAAGACCCACCTGCAATTCAGTGTAATAAGTTATTTAATCCGTGCAATTATGTTTATAACCAAATTTGAAGGATGATGTAGGCCTAAATTAATTTTAGATCACTGGACAAGGTAAACATGTTTCTGAGCACTATGTAGATGATACCTGCATATCCAGGTTTGATATCCTGTGGTTAAAAAAAAAAAAAAAACGACAAGCTGCCCTTCTTATTTAGGTCACTGAGTCCTGACCTCAAGCTGGCACGGTGACTCAGTGTGTTGCCGTGTTGTCTCACACCTCTAGGCTGGGGGGGGGTGGGGTGGGGTGGAATCCTACCTCCTTTTGCATGTCCTCCTCACATTGTGCGTGCTTCCGTCCCAAGGCATGCATCGCATAGTTGCCTATAGACTGTAGTTGTATGTGCCCTGCAGTCGGCTGGCATCCCATTCCAGAGTGTACCTCCGCTGCCTGGAATAGGCCCCTGTGACCCTGACCAGGCTCAGTGGTTATATGATAGATGGATGAGTCTACATATGTCTGTTCGATGCAGGAGGTGTCTTCTGCAACAGGCACGTGTTTGCTTTGTTCTCAACATTAGTACCTATGCAAGGCTTTTGGCAAGAAAGGATACAAAAATCCGAACTGTGGGAAAAGGGGCTTAAAATGTAAAGTTAATGTAATTTAGAAACAAGCTCTGAAATGTTTACCATTCTGGAGAACATCTCTTTTCTCTGCAAATACGCTGCAAATGATGGAGCTTTTTCACCACTTTGCAAAACATCAGCAAAAAATTTCCTTCAAGAAAAAAAAGAAAATGAGCAGAAATATGTCGCTGGGATGAATTGCCTTTCTGCTTGTGAATCAGGATTTCCTCAGCCTACACTTTAAAAAATGTCTCCACGATCCCATTAAAAGGGAGAAAGGGTGCCAAAGAGACTGAGAAATTAGATTCCTTCGTCTTGTTGTTCGTCAGGCTAGAAATTGAATCCATTGTGGAGTCTCTAGCGATGACTAACACCCCGCTGAAGGCTTCCTCTGTCTTAGCCCAGCGCGCTGCTGCTATTGAGCTGTTCCATTCTTCTGGCCGTGCTGAATGGTCTCGTTGTTTTGGGTTCTTGCTTTGCAGCTCCTTCCCAGGGTTTAAAAGCCAAGGAGAGTGTGTTACTCTCCTTAGGTTTTTTTCGACATGAAAAGTCTATGTTTCCTTGAGGACTGCCTCTGTTGCCTGCGCCACATCACAATGGACCACACCTGCTTCTTTTCTGAGATTTCCCTCAGTATGTCTACGAATGCTTGTTTGTCATGCCTGACATAATGGACAGAATAATAAATCCAAATAAATGGGAAACTCTTGTCCTTCATTTGGGGTCAAAATTTACACTAGCTGCTGGTGCACAGACATGTTTCACCCTTAGAATATTGTAACTGATGATGTTAGTTGCATATGCATATTACACTGAGACAAAACCCAAAATGCTGAAATATGGGTGGCATAAAAAAAATGAAAATTTGGAAACTGTAATGCTGGTAGGCACACATTTAATGTGTAAGTTAATGAACAAACAAACACAATCACTAAACCAAACAAAATAAACAGACAAACATATAAACAGAAAAATGAATGAATTAATTAATTGGTGATGCGACTTCCATAATGACTTAAATGACATTTTATTAATTGTACACTGAGTCCAGTAATGATACTTGTCTTCTGGAGTCTAAATTTACTTAATCGCTAAGGGGTGGGACGGCAGGGGTGAAATGTTTTGAGACAGTGTGGAGAGAGGGATTTCAGGGTTGTGAGGGAAACTGTTCTGAAAATAGCCCAGTACTTCCTGTACGGAGACATGTGGGGTGGAGGTGGGTGTTCCAGAGTGGCAGATTGTGTTCAGTATCTTAATATGTGTTGTACTTTATTCCAGAGGTGCATAACGGTAATATTGCCCATATAAATGACAGTTCATAGCGTCCACCAAAGTGTTATTAAACTAATTTAACACTTGCATTTGCATTTTGTACATTATGCACAGAACAACTTGTCTGGGATTAACGTGCAACAAAAATGTGACCAACAAATAAATCACTTAATTCGTACTCAGCGCCGTCACCTGAAAATTGACTTTGGGTTTGCAATGGGAAAACAAGGTGTGCAAATACTCAAGAACAATAAAGTAATAAAGTAATGCATACCTATAAACACAATTAAATTCTTAATGGCCAAGCCTGGTGGTATATTGTAATTAGGGTTACCACTTTCAATCTCAGGAAATAAGGGATGCTGCTCTGGGGGGGGGTGAGGGGGTTCCTCCTGACAAAATTTGCAGAGAGATCAGACATAGGATGACAAACAAAATAAAAACATGATTTCATCTGGGTGTACAAGATGCTGTTTTGGGTGGCATTTGTCCACCCGGGCTCATACTTGGCCAAACCCCAGGTGCTGCTGAATAAATAAGATTGAGTATTATTTGTATTTTATTGTGTACAGCATGTTTCTTGTGACCTTCCTAGTGAGGTTTTGTCTGACTGCAGAATCGCCAAGGACACTGTTTGGGCCCCGAGCCAGTACTTGTCATTCGCAAAGTGAAACCCAAGCCTCCATGTCACTCTGGTTGTGTAATTGTAACATTCTCATGTTCTCTGAGCTGAAATTTTCCAGCATAGCATGTGATGTGTTGCTGGAGTGGTAACATCAGTCCTCCAAAGATTATAAAACTTAATCTTCACAACTTGGCATGGATGTTACATTTTTTTATCTGCACAGGGCATGAGTCTTGTTGCTTGAATCCCTTATGACCAATCTCCTCCTACCACCTGCACCACACCTACCGGTCGTCCAACTCCAACCAAGGCCGCAATCCTTTGCAAACTGTGGTTGCTTCTAGTGCAAACAAGTTCAGCACCATGGAGCTATGCTTCTTTTCACTCCATTATGTAGGTACCCATGGGATTCTTATTGTCAGGGTGCATGATCATGTGACCTTTGTATTAGATCTGTAAACATGCATTTTAATGACAGCATTGTAGCTGCAGTCTACAACACAAACATTAGTGTAAGACCAGGGAAAAGCAAGCCTGTTCCTCAATGGGGGTGATATTATATTATATTATATTATATTATATTATATATTTCTCAGTGAATGCCCACAGATATATTTGTATGTGTGATACGTTGTACAGTATGTATTTCCTTTTTACTTTATTTATACATTTTTGTATCAGATTTGTTTGTGTCACTATGCCTCTTTTTCTTTTCTACTTGACATGTTTTTTGATTTTGTCATTGTACAGCAATTTGGTCAGCTGGGACTGTTTTTAAATGTGCTATATTAATATTTACAGACGACTGTGTCATATGTTTGAATAGAATTAATGTAATATTAGGCTGTTTGCGTGTGTGTATGAATGTAACGAAAGTTAAAAAAAAGAATTGCAAGGCCCCATAAAACAACAGCTCATTAGTGGCAAACAACTGGTAAACGGTAACAAATGATAAACGTTTTCTGCATGTGGCGAACGCACTAAAATCAAATACGCCAGCCCTTTCCAAATTCATATATTTAAAGGGACATGCATTTGGTGCTATGGCAGCTTAGCTGAGTTATTTATAGTAGGAGCGCGGGGTAAGATCGTGTTGCAATGGGTTCTAGTACCCAACAATGGCGGGCTAAAAATATCCAGCTCCTGGGTTTCCACGTTCCCTCTCATCTGTGGATAGCACAGCCAAACAATGGCATGCAGTTTTGGTGAAACTACTGATTGCAAAATGGGCATATACTCCTCATTCATTCCCTTAGGAGTATGGGCATATACTCCTCATTCATTCCCTTAGGAGTATGGGCATATACT
>JAODKF010000096.1:2272637-2307410 GCA_026779585.1 Mormyrus proboscirostris
CATTCCCTTAGGAGTATGGGCATATACTCCTCATTCATTCCCTTAGGAGTATGGGCATATACTCCTCATTCATTCCCATAGCATTACTTTTATGCTTGAGTATCTTTTCATATGAGCATGGTTACCTGTATGTGTGCGTGTAAGAGAGTGTTTTTATGCGTACAAGACTCCTGGATACACAGTCATACCCACTGCTTTTGCATTCGATTGCATGTAAGGACGGATGTATTTTCCCTATTTTCACACCAATGCATTTTGCATATTTTCTTGTCTTAAACTATATACTCTTTCCTGAGAGTACTTACTCTGCAACCTTCTTACAAAGGGTCAAAGAATGCCTTCCGGCCTTCTCTGTACCAGTAACTTTGCTTTCTTCTCTCTGGAGGATGTACTTTAACAAACTTTTTGAGAACTTGGTCATCATAAAAACATGCTAAATTAAAACCCGATTGATTTACTGATCTGTCATCTCAGAGAGATCCAAAAACAGATGACCTTAGTGAGGAAGGACATTGTTGCATAGATTGGGGAAACGTGGCAGCCCATTCCTTTTGGGTGTGAAGACGTGCCTGGGACAGTGGGTGGTCAAGTGGCATGGTGTGGTCAGCGGCCTTCGCCCAGTGTCCCCTGTCCACTTTGAGAAGCTCCATGGTTATTTCAAACACAGTCCATCTGCGGCATGACAGCTGCTAAAGGCCAAACATGGGGAATTACCTCCCTACTTTAGGAGAAGGACCTATCTCCTGTAGTCATCTCTTGCATGCTGGTCACGGCACTTTGAAACCCTTTCTCGCTTGTCAGCACCCATCCGGTGTCCCCCAGGTCAGGTGATGTTGCGATCAGGAATTAAAAAAAGAACTAAAGGAGAAACAAACAATCGAACAAACAAATAAATAAATAAAACAGTGTGTGTTCACTTTTCCCGATCCAGGGCCTTACGTGGCTTCAAATCGATTGCACAGTGACAACTATTTCTTTGTTCGCTTACTTTTACAAACATTTGTCTGCCAAAAAAGATTTTAAAAATCCATTTATATCTTCTTTTACCCAAAGTAGCTTAAACATAAAAACATGTATGTTGTATGTGCACCAGACAATCAGGAAAATGTCCTCTAGGCATTACTCCTCGTATGAGATGCTAAAAATATGGTAGTCTGTAGTGTAGCGGCACCATACGTGTAAGTATCATATAGCACAAGCATAGCACTCCATTTTAAGGAAAGATAATACTCAGTGGTAATTAATGGTCTCTGTCCACAGCTGTATGCATATTTTAGGGTGTGTATTAGCTGCCAACTTTAAAATATAATGTATATATCTATTTATGGTAGAGATACCCCATAATTATGAGATCCACTCAAAATAAAGAGCTGAAGGATACACCATACATTCAAAAGTATCGAGCCATTACACCTACAGGAACTTTTATGACGTCCCATTCTAAATCCATAGCCATCAATATGGAGTTCTGCCCAACCGACCAGAAGAGCATTTGTGAGGTCAGGTGCTAATGGTCGATGGGTAGGTCTGGCTCACAATCGGCGTTCTAGTTTATCTTAAAGGTGTGCGATGGGGTTAAGGTCAGGGCTCTGTGTGGGACTAGTCAAGTTCTTCTGCACCAAACTCATCCAACCATGTCTTTACGGACCTTGCTTTGTGCACTGGGGTACAGTCATATTGGAACAGAAAAGGACCTTCCCCAAACTGTCACTACAATGTTGACAGCATAGAATTATCCAAAATGTATTGATATGCAGAAGCATTAAGAGTTCCCTTCCCTGGAACTAAGGGCCGCAGGTTTTGTGCTGGGGTTAATGCCTGAGAAGTTTGGAACTCTGCAGTCATTGAGTCAGCAGAGCGTTGGTGACATTTACACACTATGCACCTCAGCACTCGGTGACCCCCTCTGTCACTTTACGTGTTCTGCCACTTCATGGCTGAGTTTCTGTTGTTCCTAAATGCTTCCACTTTGCAATAATACAAACTTACAGTTAATCATGGAAGATCTAGCAGGGAAGAAATTTCATGAACTGGTTTATTGCAAAAGGTGGCATCCTGTGACAGCACCATGCTTGAATCCACTAAGCTCAAAAGAATAACTCATTGTTTCACAGATGTTTGTAAATCTGACTGCATGGCTGGGTGCTTGATTTTATACACCTGAGGCAATGGGTCTGAATGAAACACCTGAATTCAATGCATAAGAGGTCTGTCTCATAATAAGTTATACCCACTATAACATAAACAAGTAGTAATATGTCAATCCATTAACCTGGGAAAGGTTATGAAATATGACTCCATGGAAGATCCCAGAAAAAGCCTGATACACAAAAGGATCTTCCATAGCTAAATCTAAAACCCAAGAAAGGCTGGGGGAAAAGTAGACAACCCTGCTTAGGACAAGTGGATATGAAAAATGGACAAATGCGTGGATGGATTGACAGATGGGTCGAATAAATACTTTCTTATGGCACCATAACATTTATAGCTATGATGAAAACTATTATTTATTATTTAATAGCCCTATAACTTTGGCCAAAATAGGCAACCAAATGATGAATAGATGGATTATTTAAGGGCTACAAAATATTTGTAATACAGATAATCCCGACATTGGACCTTTGGTCACACCCTTTAAACCCCTTATTAAATTCAGTACAATCTAACCACCGTGGAATCTGCTCTGTCCTGCATGCTGTAAAATGCTGTGACGCAGTTCACTTTCAAGGATTAGAACTTGACTACAAACCAATTCCTGCATTGTGTAAACAACTTGATTGTTTTCACCAATACTGGATAATCCACATGCTTAATTATGGAAAATCTGGAAAAACTAAGTAGCCATAATTTCTACAACTATCCATTCTGACTGAACTATAACGGAAACAACCAGGCATAGACCTACTCCTATAGACACCAGCAACCATCAAGGTACCAAAAATGTTTGCATTCTTGCACTAGGATATTAAACCAGCCCCAAATTCACCAAAACTGAAACGTTAATACTATGATATAAAATAAGTGAACAAATCTAGAAGGCTTCCACAAAGAAGAAACAATTTTAAATCTCCAATGCAGCAGCATGTGCAATCATTTCATATTATTATGAATACCGGAATAAACCTGGGACAATCCAGTGAAGGCAATTCATGCAGTTAGCCTTGAAAATTCTACTAGAGACAGTAAACAGTAGTATGTCTTGTAGTCATTGGCTTAGATAGTAACACAACACTAGAGGAAAGTTACCAAAACCAATCATTGCAAGAACATTACAAAGCCAAAATTCATCTTTATTATCTGGCAAATCATCTACAATATTTATCTGAATGGATGCATGGAAACCATTACCACAATCAATAGATAAAAATACAACAAACAATAGACGGAGAGAATCAACCTACCTTATCTCAGTAATAACAGAACACAATAATCTTTTAAAAAGCCCTGTAATTTCCACATCCCTGACAGCTTTGTGCAAAATGAATACACCTTTGAGAGAGAGTAATGTTTACAATAATTCCAGTTTAATATGGTGATAAATCGCTAAAGATAATTTGTCTGACAACTGTTTAAAGTTATGCTTTATTTGTCTACTGATTCATGGATGGTAAAAAGACCTTGATATTAGCAACAAAGCTGACCTTGGGATGAGTAGAAGTATAAACTAAAACAAATCCAATATAAGATAAGCCAGAGTTCACCCAACTCAAACTGTACTTCCTCAGACACATCCGCACACTATACTGACAACTGACAACTACGCGGTATTCAGGTTATCAGTTCTGCAAAGACGTAAAAGAAAATCTCTTAGTTCTTTTGGAATTCAGCATCCCTCCGTCACATAATCGTTGAATCAACTGACAAAACACACGTTGCAGGAAATGCATGCAGCCTCACTAAATAATCACTCCTCAAATTTTCAAATTTACTGTTACAATAGCACTCAAATCTTTCTAACATTTTTTGTTCATTGTATTAAATTTAGTTTCATTTATCTATTGTGGCCAGCTTTTTATTAATATATTTATTTTTTTCATATTATAATTGGAGAAGCTTTTATTACCATCGAAGCCTTAGTGATTCCTGTCAGCTGCGCTGGCGTGCGTTTATGGTTGATGCTAATGATACAGTGTAACAATGTTCACTGCACTGGGTTCGTACTCTGACATCCACATTCACCATACAAACCATCACTCCCAAAACACAGATGTTTGTTTCTACTTCGTCGGCTTCTTTTTCCTGGTTTATATTGCGGTTTTAAATTCCCGAGGCAAGGATCTCCTCTTTACACATTCAGGTACAACTAAAACCTAAACCATGGCTAAAAAAATAAAAAAAGTCTAACCATATTACTGTAGCGGCCCTATTTTTATTTGACAAAGCCCTGGGCCAGGGAGACTTGGAACATAGTGTCACAGTCCCACATGAACAAGCCGTTGCAGTCCAAGAGCTGGGAAATCATGACACCGTATTTGTACCGAGTCCCATGCCAGGTGAGGCTGAATTACCTTCATCTATGTGGGATCCCTCTCAACAACTGAGGTCTAAACCAAAGCATGGAGGCAACACTAGTACAGAGTCATTTGAAAACTTTTTATATTAAATATCTCTTCTGAATATCACATAACCACAAAACTAAAAAAAAAAAAACTTCACAAATATAAAGTCTTTCTGCTATTAATATACATACACATATATAAAAAATGAATAGCAATGAAAACACCTCAACTGCAGAAAGTACCCATAGCTGCTCATCTTAATACATTTGTCACGCATTTAGCCATAAAGTCACTTTTTCAAATACATGATAAATGTACATAATTTTTGTATAGAGGGTACAGTGCGCAGGCAACGGCAACATCAACAGCTCTTCCCATTGTTTTTCCAATATATAGACATGGCTACGGACAAAGTTAGAAGCAAAGTTAGAATACAGATGGAAAACCAAACCAATGATGTCTATCAGACTGAAAATGAAAAGGCGGGGGGGCGCATGTTTGTATATGATAATGATTAGTGACAGTAGCATGGAGAACCTCGAATAAGGCACTATTCACAAAGAGCTGTAATGTCATTGTTGCACAGGTATTGTGAGTACAAAATGAGGAACGCAATGCTTAGGATAATTATTTTTCTATAGATATGTTCTGAGAAATTCTGTTGCACAAAAGTGGCCTATAAATGAGATGCACTGCTGTTTCACAAAACAAGGCTCGGCATTTTACAAAATAGCCTCATTTGGTCCATGATTTTGTTTTTAATGCTTAAGGTATCCAGCTACTTTGAAAGATAATCTCAAAGTAGGATATGTGGATGAGGAAAGAGCCATCTGACATTGCAAGGAAGGGCTGACTATGTAGGCATCACTAACAGTATCTCCAGTAGGTCTTTATTCTCAACCCTTATAACCAGTGCTAAGGCTTTGAAAACCATTGGCTTTAAATCATGATTAATATTAATACTGTCAGTATTTGTAGAGATGGTCCTGGTCTTCATTTTTCTCCAGTATCCCTCTTCTCTGTGCAGTTACAGCTTTTGCACAGCCATAAAACCACATCAAAATGTACAAACACTAATTTGTACTGAAATGGCATGTTATCCTATCCTGTTTTCTCCAGAAAGGATATAGTCCATTTCAATAAGCTGTATGTGTAACAATAAAACTCATATTTCCTGAAAGTGGTGTTTAGTTGTGAGCCAGAATCAGAGGGACTGGATTAACCAATCAGTGCAAAGCGACCAAACGATACCAAACACATGGATCCAGGGTCCTTCAGGCAGTGGAAAAAAGCGTTTCATTTTCTCTTTGTCTCAACACAATCAGGTGTCACCCCAGTTCAGAAAGGCAGGGCATCCATGAAAATCTTGTCCACGATGGGCGGTGGAGGAACAAGGTCTTCCAGCTTAAGGTAGAAAATTCGCTGGCGGCCCTGGGTGCACAGCGTCCGCAGCTCTGGTAGCCTCCCCAGAAGCCATGACATGTAGTTGGGTCGGCTGGAGTCCATGCCGTTACTGGCCACGTGCTCCTTCAGACAGGAAATCAGGTGGTTCTGGAATTCCTCCACACGCTTTGGTTCCTTGAGTCCGTAACGATCTGTTGGGTAAAATACCATAAAAAAATGACAAAAGTGCAGCTAGTAATTATACACAGATCACATGTGATCATTATGGTCTTGTCTATATGTGACCTATATGATCATTTCAAAGTAGGACCTCGAATAATATTCAACAGGAGAAAAAAAAAAACCCTGATGATGTTCATCTGTTTTCTGGAAAACGCCCTGAAAGTGCACAGTGTTGACAGTATACGTGATCATTTTGCCTATATGGGAATGTGGCTGATCAAAAAATAGATATGAGAAACAGAAGGTGGTCGCATGATCAATGGACAAAACTTGGCCCTCTATCCTTTGGAAACATGTCTCCTCCGTGGAGATACATCCAACTAACCTGCAATGATGACGAGAGCTGCCAGGCAGGAAAAGGAGGAAACATCCAGATTCATGCGGTGAAGGCTCTGTGAGAAGTCCATGATGGAGTCTATCCAGTCACCAAAGCTTGGCATGCACTGCTTACGATGGAGCACTACCCCATTGCAAAAGACCAGTTGGTCCTTTTCTGGGCTCGACCTGCATCGGACATGTAAAAATTGTCAAAATGTTAAAGAAAATTTGTAAATTTCATCAAACTTCTGTTTTAGCAGTATGGCAGTGTTACAGTGTTGATACGTGATGTGAAAAGTGAATCCTCTCATATTTTCTGTAGTAAACTTTCACAAAGTTTCAGTGCACTAAAGGGATCCAAGTGTGCTTTCGGCACTAAGCCAAGACGTACCTGTATGCAAGACGTAGGATGAAAAGTTCCACAAAAGCAGATTCCAGGAGGAGCTCCTGGTCTTCAGGGCAGAAGGCCGTGAATCCGGGGATGCTCTCTGCCCATTTGCGGATCACCTTCATAGTATGGGTTAGCAAGTCGTAAAACTGTTGGACATCCCTGGCGTTGTGTTTCTCAGACAGGTTGGCCACTGCCTCCTGGTACTGGGGGGGGGGGGGGTGAGGGGCGAGATCAAGTGAAAATTAGCTAAGCTAAGGCTGTTTTACATTCTTTGGTAGACCTTTCCCTATGCACAGGGGATTAGACATTAAGAGGCTGTAGGATCTTCACCTGAGAGTAGTCCAGTTTTCCAGCAGCTGGGTTAGAGTCGATGTGTGCCCTAACAAGAGATGAAATGATATCGATGGTAGTTGTTGGTGCAGATACAGAGTCTTGAACATTCTTGGGCTTGGAGGGTAGGCGACCCCTGCGACCTTTCAAGCTGTCGGTTCGCACGACTGCAAGGAAGACAGAAGAAAGTCGAGTTTGGCTTTGTTACTTCCAATACCTGAAGCTCCATACGGAAGGCTTTATACACAAATGAAAGATGGGCTGCCATATTTTCAAGTTACTGGCTTTACCTTCTTTCACCATCCCCACAGCCAGGCACTTCTGGAAACGGCAGAATTGGCAACGGTTCCGCCTACGTTTGTCAACTGGGCAGTCTTTGTTGGCTAAGCACACGTATTTAGCATTCTTCTGTACAGTCCGCTGGGAAAAAAAAATGAAATTCTTAAGTCAGCAATTTAAAAAAAAAAACAGGTTTTCTTTTGATAAAGTTATGGCTGAGCAAGGGACATATTGCAGCTATACTTGTTGACTTTTATGTCTGGTCATAGTATGATGCTTTCGGCACTGCACTGAGAAGCTGTCTGCCACAGCGGCTCCTGTGTCTTTTTTTTTGTGTAATATGTATGTAACTTGCACTATGCGAATTATCTTTGCCTTTTACAGTTTTTGCACTCAAATGTACCTTTGCTACTGTCCTCTGGGAACAGTAAAGTATATATTATCTTAAATACCCAAATCTTCAAGTTGCCGGTACATATAATTCAAAATATAAAAGTAACTGTATGGAGACATAGATATATAAGCACAAAGCAGAGCTACACACCTTGAAGAAGCCTTTGCACCCCTCACAGGTGCGTACGCCGTAGTGCTGACATGACGCGTTATCCCCGCAAACGGCACAGCGACCCTCATTGGATGCGGGGCTCTGGTTTTTGGGGGAGGACCCGGGCCTCTCTGCCAACACTGGGGTATCTAGGCAACCCTGATCCATAGGCACTGGAGTTAAGTGCAACGGGACGTGGTGCTGGGGCTGGGGCTGACCAAAAGGGTCCTGTTCTTGCAGGTGCGATGACTGCTGATCCAGGGGAGATGACAACTCCGGCGGAGGGGAGAAAGTGAAGAAGGAGGGTGGCTGTGGCAAAGTCATTTTGTCTGCCACCCAGCACCCAGGAGCTGGTGAGTAGGGGCTGAACGGAGTCTCCCACGTGGACACAGGCTGCGTCTGAAAGCCGTGCGCCGAGGGCGAGGAAGCCGAAGCGGGACTTCCGTAGTAGTCCGAACCGCACGATGACAGCGTCTCGTCAAGGTAGCTCAGGGCGAACGTGCCGGGGTAGCACCCGTACACCTCAAAGTCATCCAGCTTGAAGGGTGACTGCTGACCAGAGTTAGCTCCAGTGGAGGTGGAAGCAACGGAAGTAGCAATGTGGCATGAGTAGGCGTCAAACTCTCCGGAGTAGCTACCCATCAGAGTGTTGATGCTGGGTAAGGGCAGACCTGAAAGGTGGTCCTGCTGCCCGCTTGCATCCATGACCAGCTTGGCAGTAAGGTCTGGGCTCAGGAATTCTGGGTTGTAGCAGTTGTTTTCATTGGGCAGAATTCCATACTGGGATTGGACGCAGGGCATTTCTGTACGACAAAGACAAACAGACACCATGCTGGAAATCTCAGCCGGAATACATGGCAGATTCTACATAATACATAAGCAGGAAATAGATCCTTAACATCATGAATCATCCAGAAAATGCTCATCAACACAGATTTCAGGCTTTTGGCCGCACAGCATGATTCTAACCAATGATTTGACTGCGCCAAAACTTGTTAGCTTGGCGATGCCCCAATCTTATGATTTCTTACTAATGTTAGGGACAGGGAAGGATCGTATAAGGGGCTGCAGCAATGAACTTCTTGCCCGGGGGCAGCACTGTCCTTCTCAGCAAACTCTTATAGGGTGTTGACGGAGTGGAACCTCCCATCTCATCTAACATTTCAGTCTTCAAAACTTCCCCACCCCTCATACTTCCCACAGAGATTCAGAGAAACCTTTGAAAGTCACCCGTCTGGCAGACGAGAGTTTTGACTTGGGATATTGCGTTACCAGTTTTTAATGCGCCACAGTTATAAATGCACTGCCAACCTTCTTAAGAGTTAAAAAAACTGACAGTGGTGAGGGTGTGAGGTGTTGGGTTTCAGAAAAGGGCAGGGTGCCAAAAAAATAGTGAGGCTGGCAAACGCGACAGGCTGGAGGAATGTATGGGGTCTCCTTGGCAGGGGAGTAGATTTCTGCTCGAATCAAGTTGCAGTGGCAGAACGGTTGCAATATTAGAGATTCTTTGAATTTTGTTCAAAATTCCCTACTAGTTAGAATAACCTCAGGACATGCATGAAAGAGTTCAAGTAAAGTAGAAAAATACTGTATATCCTCTGCTGTGTCACTTCATTGGTACTACTGTAATCAGAGTTCCTTCCGTTTTCTCCAAAGTATTATTAGAGAAAAGGTGAAGCGACACTTGTTTTTTCCCTCAAGTACACTTGGTAAATCTGGTTAGAAATTAACACCCACATTTATGTGAATATAGTGTTCTCCATTGTTATGTTTGGGTTCATTTCTCACATTCCCTCTGCACTCTGGAAGACAAGTTTTGCTTTTTAATATAGTATTTGGTGACAGCCCACATTAGTTACATATCAATTAAAGCCAAAATATATGGATAATAAAGCTACTGAAGTGTTTGTTTTTGACCTGGAAAAATCCATGCATATGCATTCAGAGAAATTTACATGGAAATAATTGACTGAAGGGAAGATATTTTATCCCCCCCTTCAGAAAGGACTGTTACGCTTTCTGTTAGGAATCTTACGTTTATATTTAAGATGCTGTTTTGTAAACCATCCATTTCCAATCACTACTTCCCTTGCGATCACCATGACCTGGAGAACCTCCAAGAGCTCAAAAATGTTAGAATTAGGACTTGATGTGGGCAATTCGGAGTACATTGTAATGCACTAACCTTCACATACACACAGAAAGGACGATTTCAAGTCACTTATTGACAGAACCATTTTTGGAATATTAGAGTAAAGCCCTGCGAAAAGGGGAGATGTAAACCTTGTAAATTGAGAAGTGGTGCTATATTCAGGCGGGCGACCAGAGAAGGCTGAAGTCCTCTCCACAAAGTCACTGTTTTCCCCCTGTAGCTTCCCAAAATTAAATTACTACCCCTGACCATCTACGACCTACATTACACATATATGATGTCAATAAAATGATTAGGACTTCAACTAAATAGTTTCAGACGGTTAGCATAACAGTATAACTAAAGACATGGACATGTTTCTTGATTAGTAGTTTTCGACGTGAGCAAACACGCACACGTTCACACAAGCAAGGGTAAACATCTCGACCGTAGCGCATTCTGTTAATTAAAATGGACAGTAACTGTAAACAATACTAATAAAAAAACAAGTTTCTGCAATCGCTTCAAGGTTTTTTAGAAATATAAACATCATTTGTACTCAGTTAGTATACGTAAAAGTAGGTTCAATTTGCACGTTAATTTCAGAAAGTTATTTTAAAAATACAACATAGTTTCCCTTGATGTGCAAATGTATATGAAGTATTTTTCGTTTTGCACAGTTACCTAATTTCCTTTAAAAGTATTACAGCTATTGACGAGATAACTGAGAAATTTGAAAAAGTAATCAAAGTAATCCTCCTTCCAGCTGTCAACACATCCCCATGTCAGGTGAATGCATATGTTGCATCCACTAACCGTACCTAAACAGCCAGAAATCCAACTAATAGAAAAAATGAGCCATTACTTACCTGTTTGTACCCGATGTTATTCAAGAATATCAAGCAATATCTCCGTACTCCAATTTGTAAGCCAGAGCCGAAGAGCCTTTTCACATCTTTCGGACGTCTCAGCGGCTCCTTAATCGACTGCTTCGTCGTTATTTATACAGTCAAACTTAATGTGCCGTTACGTCAAGAGAAGCTCCGCTTAAGGCGTGTCGTCCTCCGTATATGGAAATGGGAGGGGACCTTTCCGGCTATGAACCAATGGCATCGTCCTCACACGGACATCCTAATGACTGACGCACACACGGGATTCCATTGACGCAAACGCCGGCGCATTGTCTGATCTAAAATTAGCCGCCGAACTGCTACAAGCACTGCGCTATTACTGTTTTCAATGGACTAAAAATAAATTAATGACACAAATAGCTAAAAGCGAAGCAAATATGTATATATGTAAAAGTATAATGGATAGAACAAAACGCGTATTGAACAGCACATAATGTTACAACTCCTTCCTGACTCGAATATTTTAGTTTCATTACAGGACTGTTTAAGAAAAGCAGCAACTAATTTGTTGCAGCGCGAATCTCAAATGTAACAGCAAGAGCTTTTATTTATAGGCATAAACAATTCCGCGTTGATATCACAACGACACCAATGTTTATATTTTAATGCGATTTTCACTGCATAAGGTCCAGGGCGCAATAATGATAACACCGGTGTAGTTGATCTTAAAGCAGATCGACTTGTTTCTGAAGGCTTGAAATACAGCATTACGTTTTTGGCAGTACAATTTCTTGATCATGTACAATTCAGGGTTTTCTGCTGCGAAGTTTTGCATTCGTAAGAAATATATAAAAGGTTCCGCCACCCTTTCGTACTCTCTCTGTCTCGTACTGTTTCGTACAGCTTATCCTGTTATCTTTGATCGTAGAGCCGTCGGCGTTCATCCGGCATGTTCAAACAAACCTTTTGGCAGTGTTCACCTAAAACGCAAGCTGAGGAAGAGGATGACGCAAACAAGGGTTGGGCAAATGTAGGCTATTAGATAAAGCATGGACTTACACCGTTTTCGGTCATTTTAATATTTTGTTGTCCGTTTAAATCTGAACCAGCAATTGTAAATAATTACCTATCAGCGAAAAGCAAGGCTGCTGTGCACCTAGAACGCTCTGCAAAGTTTTTACTATAAATTTTCTTGACGTTGTGTATGCTTGTGTTTTGTCACTGTAAATCCTATAGAAAAGAAACCAGTACTTGCTCAGAGTAGCTCCCAAAGGCACCACTGTGAATACTGAGATACCATTTTTAATCTTTTTTAAACAGTTTTTGTGCGTGACATAACTAAGTTAAGTTTAAAGACGGATCAATACCCATGCCACCTATAATTGCTCCAGGGCTAGTGACTCAGACCAAAAAAAGATGTAAACAGCTGTGTATACTTACGTCTGTTGCTGCTAAATCAAAGTATTTAGAAACTATGCTTAAGTCATTGCCCACAGCAGAACAATACCGCTCTCGGATCTTTGGTGCGGAACTGCTTTACTTTTTTTTAAATATTGCTATATTTATAAAAGAGAAGTATCTTTTGGGTTATCTTGAGTCATTAATTATGACTGCAGGAGACTGTGACAGAATGGTCAGACTAAGACCTTTTTCTCCGGGGATTGAATTGGCTCCTTGGAGCTTGTATGTGCAGGCAAGCTCACCCTTGTAGATAGTCTCAACCACACTAGTTGAGGCCATCAAGGATAGTATCACGTTATCAGAGAACATAAGCAGAAACTGTTTTCTATGTCTTCCTTCTCCTGAAAACTCGTGTACTAGCTCTAAAATAGTCGCCGAGGCAAAGAGTCCACTGTTGCTTACAGCACATGATCATATTTCATGAATGCAATTTCTGGATAAATTTATTGTACCACCTGCTGAATTTCAACATGCATATGTACCATCAGACCTATTTTTCCAAGAGTATGCCCTGCTAAAGATGTCAGCCCATCACAGGTTGGACACGCACACAATCACACGCCATGAGTAATTAATCTAACTAAATGCTTTTATACTAAGGGAGAAGATCAGGATAATACAGGTAGAATATAACTCCCCAACCTTGAAGGTATGAGGTAAAAATTCTATTCAGTATGTTAATAGTATGGTCCATGCTATTGCACTCTCTCAGGGGGATGTGGTTACAGGGACAATGAGGATGGACCTCCTTCCGTTACCTGCTTTTCCTTCTCACGGGATGCCTGGTCAGTCGCACCGCACGCTCCAGAAGACATAGCTACAGGTGGATTCATGTGAAAAAGAGATAAAATAAAATTCAGTGCGCTATGAGTGTCTCTGTCACAGACGTGCTAAACACGTGGGTGATTGACACATACAACAGTAGAATCTCGCGAGCCAGTGTCACACACACGCTCCATTACAGTAACAGTATTAGATGTACGGGAAGCTATATGCTATCATTTCACTCACTGTATAGTAAGAAGGCTTGCTGACATAGCAGGATTGTCAGAATATTCAATATTCAACACTAAATTACTGCTATTATGTCTTTGGCCTGTTAACTTATGACGTAGGCTTCTGCTATGCATTTTTACACTTTTCCATGAAAACAATAACCTCGTCTTGCTTACATATTTTCTTTAAACAAAAGTCCATGTTGGTTAAAGACAAACAATATTTATCAGGGGGTGTCTGGCTAACATTTTTACTGAAAACTCATCGCAGTGTACAGAGGGCAAGCCAGAAACGTTTGCTTGAATGAATTGAATTTACTAGAAACCAAACCTGACTAATTGCTGAGACGATTACGTCCTTAATGTATAACCGTACTGGAATAAATACGGCCACCTCGCCTCACCTTACTCACTCCAGACCTTTCTGTAACTACAGGCTATCATAGAAAGACGTGCAAAGCATCATATTATCATGATTCCTTGTTTTGTCGGAAATTAAAATGATCGGCACTCTGTTGAGTACAAAAAACAATTTGTGATACCTTTGTAAATCAATGTATTCAATTAAAGCCGGGAAGATTTTCAAATGTGCTGAGATGTGAACCGTCAGCCTCCTAGCAATAAAAAATCCAAACTATTACACAGCTTTTACGTCAAAAACACAAATGACAATAAACCAGATGCACAGAGGTAACTTGATAGCGGGATAATTAATTGACTAAAAGTAAAATGTCCCAGAATGCAACACAGATTGCAAATGCTTGGTAGCACGGTCTTTACTTGCCTGTAATGTTTAGTTATTCCAGCATCCAGTGATTTGTGAAAATTCGACAGTCAAAATCTCCGGTCGCAGCCTTTTAATTCTTTTCCTTTTAGTACTCCTCTTACCGCCATTTGCGCGATCAGAATGCTCTCTGTTTCTTTTAAACGTCCCTTTCAATTTCCAGGTCATTGCAAACTGATACATGGAGATCCAGAAGAACCACAACACAGAGGATTTTTTCTTCTTCGCTTTCTGTCAGTGTAACTTGATACCAATGCCAAGGTATTTTTTTTCCAGTTCGGTTACTTTTTTCTCTTTTTCTGATACACGGGTCTTCCTCCTCGCAAGAAAACGGTTAGATGCTTGTCTCGCTCAGAACAACGGAGGCGAGTCTCTCCGATGACGTCAATGGCGGCCCGATTGACGTAGGTGGAATCCCAACTTGTGCTGCCAGGCAGACCTTCGGGGAAGCCTCTGAAAAGAAAAAGAGAAAGGGGTTTCTAAAAATAATTCCAGTCACAGAGTGGGGTGCCCTCGGCTAGGCTTCTCGCTGTTTGACGTTTTTAAGCCGATTTAGAGATTCTGCATTTCAAAGATACTAATATAGGCCGCGACATGAAGTTCCGGTTTCTTAATTGCTGATCTGCGCTTCTACCGCGAGCACTGCAATTCAAAGTATGCCAAAGACAGCAATCCTAACCACAATGGTATGCAAGGTTATAAGACGTACTTTTAAAATACATTAATAACAACATGGCATGCAAGATGTTTCAAATTACAATTAAATTTGATCGCGACGTAAAGTCAACGCTGCAGCATGGTTCTCGTTTTCAACAAAGAATTAAATTATTGATAAATATTTCTATAGCCATCCGTTTTTCATTGTTCCTTGACCAGTGCATTGTCGTGTTAAGTCTGGAGTGGAGCCCAGCACAGACTGAACAGGAAATGCCAATCACAAGGCAGGTTTGTACAAACACACAGACACATGCACACCCAAACCACAGAGCTCTGAACCATGGGAGGAAACCCACATGAGTGCAGGGACACACAAAGCCAAGGCAGGACTCACGGCCATAACTCTAGAGGTGAACAGGCCTGGACTGTCTATGTTGCATACTGAGCCTCTTCCCATTCTGTGGATGGGTTTGTAGGAATGTCGCATGCTTTTTTTTGCATTACCCCATGTGATGCATAGATAAAAATTCCTTTGCAAGGAGACCCTGCCTTTTGGAAGGCTCACTGTTTTCAGTACAGGTCTTTTTTTTAAGTCACCCAACTCACTGTTTTCACTGCAGCTAGGTAGGTGATGGGCCTGTGTGGGCAAAAGTCCAAGGCCAATTTTTTAATTTTTTTTTTTTATCAGTAATAAATACTGGCATCCCTTACAGGTTGCACCCCATACTTTTCTCCATGCATACCCCTGACCAGGACAAGTGGTTAAAAGATGGGTAGGTGGGTGGATGTATGACCTAAAGAACAAATTTAAAATGGAAATGTTCATCTCATCATTATATATCGAGGCCCATCTTATATGAATGAACGCGATTTCGCAAACTGGTCCATTGTCAGAGATGAGAGTTTGGGCTCAGGAAACCCAGCACCCCACATTGGGTTGGATTCTAACAAAGTTGCCTTAACCCAATGGGACAGAAATAAAGTAACGGAACAGGAAGTTGCCTCATTTCTTTCATCACTTACTGCAATGCAAAAAAAAAATCCCTCAACACCCACCACAGACTAAAGTCTTGTTATTCTCACTGCTAGAAGCAAATTATGCGCGTATTAAAGTACACAAGTCAAAGTAAGTGGACTGAAGTATGGTTGGGTTTAATATTGTTGATTAATAATTTAGAAAAGACTTTTATAACATGCACTCCACGTACATCAAACAATTAAATCAAGTCAGTATATTAAATGTTAAAGTGAAGAAGTAGTAAAAGAACTGTGTCAGGGTCAGAGCCCATCCCAGCTGCATTGTCCCTGTCTGACCAGCAAGTGTCTCTTTCCCTAGTGTGTTTTCCCTGTTCCATAGACTGCTGCATAGCTCAGTGGGTTGGGTGTCTGGTCTGGGGTTCAAGGGGGCAGCCACATCTGTTATTTTGTATTTATTGGTCTTTCTGTTTCCCCTGTGTTTATTATTTTCTATTTCTTTCTCTGTCATTGGTTTGCTCTTGTTTAGTTCTGTTCTGGCCATTTTGCACCTTTCATTCCGTGTTGATGGGCTTTACATTGTATTCCTAGTGACTGGTTTATGTCTCTTAGTTTTGATGTCTGCTAAGCCTCTTAGTTCTGTGTTCGTTCTTGTTAATTAGCCCCGCCTGTTGCTTGTTGTCCCGTGCCCTTGTTGATTGGTTGTTTTGGTCATGGCTCTCTCCTTCTCCCTCATTAGCCCGGTTTGGTATATGTATTTAAGTGCCTGCTTGTGCTCTGTTCTCCAGTCAGTCATCGTTTAGATGCTGTTTGCTGTTGCTTGTTTCGTTTTTCTGGTTCTGTGCTCTTTTCCCTAGTTGTTGTTAATGCTTGTTTCTCCTATTTGCTTTTGCTCACATGCAGTCCCTTTATTTTGTGGTTTACCCCTCGGTGTTCTGTTCTATTTAGCCTTTGTCCTGTATCAGTTTTCCTTTCCTATCTCTTATGTTAGACAGGTCGATGCCGACCTCTGTATTAAATCAGCCATAAAATACCCTCAAACCAATTTATCATCCAATTTGTTTCTTACCCCTTGGATACCTTGTTCGGCTTCCTTATCCATGAAAAGTTTGGTTTTAATATTTTTGGTGTGACTTTCTGGGCCTTTCTTTTGACAGTATGTCTCGTTTTCAATAATAAAAAAAACTAATGGTAAAATAAACCTTGAGTATTATAAATAAACTGAATTGGTCTTATCTTGCCTTACATGTCTGGGTATGCTTTGCCTAGTGATTTTTTATTTTTTTTTATTAATTTTGTTTAAATAGAGGTTCCTGATACAGTACACATTATGTGGTGCTTTTATGCTTTTTAAACTTACAAACAGGTCGTTGCTGACCCGAACACCATAGGAAGGTTAATAAACCCCTTGGTTTTGGAGGGCACCCGTAAATGGACGGGCACCCTCATTTCCTCGTCTTCACCATGCCATGCCGTGACAAGCTGATTTGATATATCTGTGAAGATATGCATGTTGGGCAAATACAGCTTAGTGTTCAAGCCAGGGAATTCCCCTTCTTCAGAAATGTGCTTGAGTATAAGGGCAGAATGAGAGTTCTTCACCAGACAGCATTTGTTTCCTGTGGAAGTTTGCTTATAAACACTGAAACCTATGAATAGGTCTATATCGCCTGCTGGTGAGTAGAAAATAAATTGTTAGAATTAATGTTATGGAACACATGTGGTGCAGGCATACCATAGGGAAATGTATATTAAACCTCTTATAAAATTAGCATCTGGCACGTTCTACACGTGGTGGCAACATGCCAGTGGGTTTATGTGCTTCACTTGTGTGCCTGTAGGATTATAGGCATTCCAGTTATTTTGACGGTTATTTCTCAGCGAAGGGTGATGCCTTTTGAAAACTAGGCTACAATTTAAAAAACGGCACACCAAGCTGGAGTGAAGCAAAATTTAGAGAGTCCAACAGCCTCGATCAATCCTATAGGTGAAATAGGCGTAAACTTCTGATTGACTTGCCAACTAATTTCACTTTTGCTTTGGACTGGGGGCGCCAGAGCCGATGCACGCCTAGAGCGCCAGGTCGGCCTGGACTTGTATTGTAGTTCAAACTATACACAACCGACGTCAATTAGTCATTTAAAAACTGGGGGAAAAAACGAAATTCCGACTAATAACCCAGGATTACTAGAATGATTTATGTATTAATCCAATAACGAAACGCATTCCATTCCTTGTTTTCTTTAAATCTCTTTCTTTTTTTCAATGCACTCATGCTTTCGGTAATATCTGAACAATGAACATACCAACGAATAACACGGTCACGCTAAAGAGCAAGCTATTTCTTTTAATGTTATCATCAGTTCAGATCACAAGACAGTTTACAAAAACCCTTCAGATGTTTTTTTACGACTCTAACAGAAAGGAAAAGTGAAGACGGGCTATAATTTGGAGCAGCATGCAAGTTTCCAGCAGTCGGGTGCGCCTGCAAATCCTTGGTTAGAAGGTTTGCCAGTAAAAGTTCCCATTAGAGAGCTTTAACCTACCAGCTTTTACTGAACCACAGTATCTATGGAGCCACCAAGACTGCAAACATAAAAACGTTAGGACTCGTGTACATAAAAATGATACAATTATAAAAAATGATACCCGCCGCACACAACAGCTCGGGAACACTTTGTTCCGCATTGAACTATCGACATTATTCAGAACCAATTTAATGGAGGGCGAATGTCCGCAATGCCAAAAAATGTTGTCAGGGATGTGTAGGTACAGTCTACATGTGAACTGCCAGCTTGGGCCATTTCTCAGCGGGTGGTCCAAGAGACGGAGCTATTTTATTTCGTCGTTTTACTCTGAAATACTTTATTGTCTTTAAAAGGGCTCTTGGCATTTGGGCCCACTTGAGGCAACTATGATTCATTTGTACATTTATTAGGATTTAGTGACAGGCTGTTATCGAATTTAACCTTTTTGGGTCTACGAGAAACCATCAAAAAGATAAACAAATCTACAGATCTTTCTCACTTGTGTCAATTAAGTTCTACTTTCCCCCGTTGGGATCTGCAGGAAACTAAAAGCCGTGATCAAAATATCTTATTGCGGTAATTTGGGTCTGTACATAAACTGTGAAGGACATCATGACCCGGAAATAAATTCGCACGACACCTGGAAACCATATGAAACAGAAGTCGCTGATCTGGAAGAAAATCAAAAACTAAAAGTCGGTCAGCCAAACCATGGTTATTTTTATGCACCCTTCGTCTCAGCTGTCAAAAATAAATAAACAGAAAAACAAACAAATAAATAAATAAATAAAACTTACTGCAAAGCCAAAAGGGCTACCGAAACCAGTCCAGCTCAGTGATCCTCAGTTCTGTTCCTGACGCCCCCCTGCCAGGATGTTTTCATTCCAACCCTACCTTAATCAAGCTCAGATGATCCATAAGAAGCTAATAATGAGTGTGGCAGTTTGAAGGCAGTCGGGCAGGGGTAGGACGCCAGGAACAGGAGGCTCCTTCGCAGTAAAAAAAGTGAGAACAGACTACTGAAGAGCTTTTGAATTTCGCTAAATGCAGTTAAATATCTCAGACGTCCTCTAGCGGAAAAAAATGAGTATTGCAGGTACAGCTTGACATTTCTTATAAGTTTCTTACCAGTACTTAATTACCATTTAAACCCATACTTAAAGTAGAGGTGTTCTAGTGATACACTAATCTCTCATAGGCGATTTAGATTAATTTGAGCAAGAAAAAGGACAAATACACAGGTAGGGCAAATGTAAGATTCAAAATGTTTGCCATCAAACGTTTCTGGGATTTAAAGGTATGATTCTGGTAACTTTACCTTTATTATTTAGCCCATTATGTGTTTAAATTAAAATTTTTGTCAATTATTTGACTCAATGTAGCCTACCAAAATTAATGAGTATTCATGATTATAAATCATTGGTTTGAATGTATATAAAATAATTATGACATCACTACACCCTAATCTGATACTTAAATAATGATAATGTGGTCCTGAGAAGAAATATGAAGCTACAGGATTACAAAGGCTCTTCTCGGGAGCAGAGTTAGACTTACTCAATGGAAAACTATTGCACCAATCAGTGCACTTAATCACTATGCCATCATTCAGCTTCAGTAGCCTTCATACATGACTGCATCGTTAAGCAAGAATAGTACATAAGAATAAATAGTACATAATTTATAAAACATTTTACAAGCAACGCTACCCAGAAACTGACTGAATCCCGAATATCAGATTGTATTGATTCTGCACGTAGGAGTCACTTGCCACACTTAACCAAACTATAGCTACCATAAAAAGAGAACAAACGCTAATGACATCCTAGAAACATGGGCAGGTAAGACTTGTAGGAACTGTACATATGTACATACACATGTGTGCTCTCTCACACACAATGCAACTAAGCTCAATGAGAGAAACAGGGACAGGTATTTAAATACACAATAGGGATCAACACAGAGATAGGTGTGGATATTTAACAAGCACTGAGAACTCAGATTCAAACACCAGGAGAGACTAAAATAACAAAGGTAACTAACCATTACAAACAAACAAGGAACAAAATAAAGGAACCATAACAAAAACACCAACTAATATAGGTCCATGAGAACAATAAACATTAAATTTTAAACTTGGTTGAGACTGACTACTGGTCAGCCTCAAACCCGTGACAATGACAATAAAGGGGAGTGTGAATGACAGCCCTCCACACAGCCCATTAAGCCACACAGCAGTCTAGGGAACACAAACCACACCAGGAGCCAAGGGCACGATGGTGATCAGTGACATCTGCTGGCCAACAGGGGAAATGACATAGTGAAAAGGGGTCCGGGCAGGGTAGAGGCGGATCCTGACAGTTCTCTTCTTGGAAAAAAAAATATTTCAGCTGTATACAAAGTTCGAAGTTACATTTCTCAGATCCACATGCCATGTATGGAAACACATGCAATTGTCCCAAAAATGAAAGCAGAAATATACTCAGTTTGAAGGCTTAGACAAACATGTAAGGGAATTTAAACACACCCCATGCTCCTGCAAAATACACTAAAGCACAGCACCGTAGTAAAGCTGAAAAACGTGCAAAAATGCTTACAAGCCACTCAGGAGGCCTGATAGGGACAGATTGAATGTATTAGAAAAATAAATTTTTATTGAAAAAAGGTCCAATGAGTCCATATGCAATGTTAGTGCTTGTCATTAAACCATTAAATTTTTTTCCCATAATTCATTTGTCAGTAGTACATGTACTTTACATGTTAATTCTGATGCATCTGGGAATTGTGCCAATCAAACACCCCCCCCCCCCCAAAATGAAAAACTTTCACTTTTATTTTAGTAGCACCTCATCCACATCCCTGTGAATGCCTTTTCTTCGTTAACACACATTTCTTCCACAGTCTGGTGACATAACAGAACATTCTCCAAAACACCCTCCTGAAAATGGCAGATGCAGACTTATATAGAGTCGTACAGTGTATTGGGTTTGTATACATTGTATATATGTATAGATGGATTGTGTGCAGGGGTGTCAGGGGGTCATGAATACCACAGCACCCACATAATTAAATCAGGTACTCAATTGCGATGCCTTGTTTTCAGTTCTCCCAGGAAATTAGTTTAATAATTACTGATTCTAATTGGCCACAGAGGCGTCACACCTGGGTCATGGGTAAAGGGAGGCTGGACAATCAGCAGGACTCGGCCCTTGAGGATCGTGATTTGAACAGCCCTGCCTTAGCAGATTTGGGGGGGGCGGGTTGGCAGCACTGTCTGGGGCTTGTTCAGCAAAATATATTGTGTCCAAGGATATTTTGTCAAGGGGTCCAAAATTTCATGTTAGATGCCTGTTTATGTTTTATGATTCACCACATGGTTCCATTTGATCCAAGGTAAAACACTCATCCATCCATCATCTGTAACTCTTTGTTCTATTCCAGCCTATCCTGGAAGCTACAGGCACAAGGCAGATACTAACCCAGGATGGGGTGCCAACCCATTGCAAGGCAATTTGGTAACTCCAGGTCAGCTTAACATGTTTTTGGACTGTAAGGAGAACCCAGAGGATAATGTCACAGGGAGACCATGCGAAGTTCACACCCACGGAGTCAGCACAGAATCTCGAACTCAGGTCCCGCGGGTGTGAGGCTACAGCACAAACAACTACACTACTCCTCAGCTAATGCACCTCGTTTAAAACCTTTGTCTGATTTTGTAGTTTCGAGGGTTCAACCCAATATGACCAGTTTCCTGTAAAATAACATGCACAATTTGGTGAGACCTGATCAATTATACATGAAGGTTAAATGGATTATTTTCCCCAGTAACATCAAAGAAGGTGTCTGTGAATGCCGTCTCTTTCAACACCAAGTGGCAACTTAATGATCAGATAAATCCTGTTTCCCAAAATACCCCATTTATTTTGTTCAACACTAGTGTTGTTGCCAGAAGTCCTTATCAGCTGAACTACTACCACTGTTGACATTTGTCTTTCTGGGACTGAATTAGTGTCACAATTGAATTCCTCTGATGGCACCGAAAAACTTTCAAGAAGACACCAGGCGAATGAGGCTTGTGCTCAGCATATTGTGTTCAGGTCTCCATCATGTTTGTGAGACTCATATGGAGAGTTGCTGGCTTTCAGCCTTGGTCACATGTTCCAGAAGTTAACGTGTCGATTTTGTGCTGAACCTCACATGCTCCATGGTTCTCCAGCAATTGAACAGCAATCAATCTGCACCTTTCGTTACATTTTTACTCGAGTTGCTAGTGCAAGTTCTTTGTTTCTGTTAACTGTGCTTATTTCAAATTCGTTATGGCAAAATCGCTGCGGAAAGGGGAAGCTACAAATTGATAACAGTTCCAATACTTATTACATGAGATTCTCAGAAATGTAGCTGTATCGTTCACTGACACAGTGATCACTGTTTACATTCCAGTAACTGAAATTAGAGTTCTGTTCCACTTCCTCAGAAATTCCCTTATCATACATCTGAAACTCTATGGTGAGACCATGAACCTTAATAAGAGAGAAGAGGAAAAAAGTCAAACAAACCAACCACAGGATGTGAAACTAAAAGAGAAAAAAAAATGTTAAACAATCTTGTTGAACATCCATCTTGAATGGCATTGAGTGTTTCCAATATAGGCTGAGTTTTATTATAAATTCGTTTTGTTGAATCTCACAGAAGTGAAGATTCTTTCTACACAGACATAACAACGATTCTCTCTCTTTTGGGCGGGGAAATCTCCGTGCGGTTTATTAGCTGAGGACACTGAAGCGTGGCGTTACATTTTCAGCTTGCACTGCACTCATTTGCATAGAGTGAGCAGCAAAAACGGAAGGGAGAAAACAGAACTCGGAAACATCTGTCATGTCAACCACTACGCATAAATTGCAAAGGGATCCTACCAGAGTTTCATTGCTATAGGTTCCTAATACGAGAAACAGAGAGGCAGCTCAAATGCTTTAAAGTCATTTCCTCAATGACTTCTTGGGTGTATCTTTTTGGCTAATAAACCGGTAGCTTTGATTAAGGCACCACAGCGCATAGGCCTATACATACTTAGCAAACAATCAATGAAAACACGTGATATTTAGTGACACGTGCAGCATAACGGGCATAAATAATGACGGCCATAAAAGTCTAAAGATTAATTTAACTCTGTGGGTAGTAATAGCAGTGGTAAGATAACAGATTAATATGTCCCTTTGTCCATAGCACTGTGTCTGCAACTGAGACGGGAACGAATGGACGCAAGTCAATTTGGGTGTCTCTCGATATTTATAGGGGAGAGACAAGACATAAAATACAATACTATAAGATACACACAGTACTCTACAGCAAATTATAATGTAAATATAAATGTACATTATAGAAGGAAGACGGAGACTGCTTATTGCAGCCGTCCATCACATACAGGCCTGCATTACTGTATGCATACTGTAGGCTATTACAAGGTTAGATATGGACAGTGGGTCATTATCCAGCTGGGACCGCAACCTAGTGATGGCCAAATGAAGCTTCAGGAACCATTTTCTGTATTTTCTGACCCCACTAGATGGTTTTCTAGCACCATCTAGTGGAGTAAAAAAAAAAAAAAAAAAACAGGAAATGGTTCATGAAGCCTCACTTTGTCCATCGCTAACATGAATCTGAATATTGCATGTGCAACATCGAACATATATTGCCAGCAATACTCCTTCCTGAATGGCAATATGTTTGGCAAAACGTATAAACAACCAGGGACCTGTCTGTGAAGATTCTCAGTCATCCAGGTGAAGTTGTCTAAAAGTTGAGTCATGGCAACTTGGCTTCTTTCTTTAAGGTAGATACGTTTCATTCTGCATCCACAGAACTTTGTCAATCTGAGGGAAGTTGGTTTGTGCCCACAATTTATCCTCCAGGTTGGTTTCACCTCACACCTGCCTTGAATAGGCTCATACAGTGAAACATAATCAGGGGAGGGGTGGGTAGATGTGACAGCCCCACTCCTGGCAGCTCCTCCTGCCCCCATTAAGTGGGTCGTTAAGTGTAGCCAACCTGGTGGACATGTGAATTGGGCCTGATCTTCCTGGGAATGGATGAAAAGGCAGCATTATAGGTAGAAAGATAAGTTATGTTTGAGGCCTCCACCTCTGTTGAGAGAGGGGTTGTTGATTAGCACATGCAAAGCTTCCCTCACTCCTCTCTCAAACCTCCTATCTTCTCTGTCCAATATTTGAACATTTTGGTCCAAAAAAGAGTGTCCTTTGTCCTTCAGATGAAGGTACACTGCTGATTCTGGCCCTGAGGTGTTGCTCCTTCTGTTCAACCAGGGGCCTGTTTCCCAAAATATGCATCAGAAAAGGATGTTTTACTGATTTGTCTTGGGAACTTAAATTTGGATATTTGCAGTAAAAAAAAAAAATTGGTGAAATTAAATCAGACTTTGTGGTTACCTTAACCAAAGGAAGTAGGAGGCATATTTGTGGTATGAGCCAATTTATATCCTAAAACATCTTTCATTCCACATAAACACAGCAGTCTATTTATACCCATCTTTCAATAGACACCTAATTCATACTTACTTGAATGACATCTGAATACCACACAAATACAATCGCTTACGAAATGTTTTGCATAATGCTGTCATAATAATAGATAGCAGTTTCATTTTTACATTTACGACTCTACCCAAAGGTACTGAAGAGTTCTCATGCAAAATTTCAGCAAACTATTTTTTCGACGATCACATTCACCCTCTGCAATAGAGAATCAGTATACACACACCTCCCCAAGTACCTGCTTCTCACTGCTCACTCTTGGGGTGTGTGTTTTTTTTTTTTTTTTTAATATCTGTGACAGGGAGGATTAAGGACTGGTAATTTAAATGGACTTCCTACAGAAAGTAATTGCACCAGAGCAATGTAGTTCAGAATACACAACACTTAAGCTAGACAAGGTCCGTCCTCTGGCAATTGTCAGCCAGTTGGCTTTGCGAGTTTACTAGTCCATCACAGTTAACTGTCATTTGGAAAACAGGTAACATGTTTCCACATCAAGCAGATATGAATAAATGATTGTTTTGATAAACTTTGGAAATAAAAATGAGGTGTGGACACCATCTATTCAAAATGCAACTCACAGACCATTTGTTTTATTTATAATGCAGTACATCACATGACATCAAAATATCACGTACAACATTTAAGAACGAGTTTGATGGAAATCAATCACGACGAATGCACATACCAAACCTGTTAGAATTTTTGTTTTCATTATTGATAAATCTCATATAGACGTACCCGAAACATAAAGGCATCATACAGTGCAACACAGTCATTGTGTTTAAGAAAGAAAACCAAAGAGCAGCTTTGGCAGAGTTGGGCTGTCCTACTTATGGGTGAAAAAGGCAGACCGAGATGTAGGTCCCATCAGCATGTTTGCCTGGTTCTTGTGCGAGATATGGATCTAGAGGGATCATTAACAATGGCAGGGACGTTAATGAAAAGTACATTTGTAAAGTGTATTTTTTGACACGACAATGTAAATTAATTTTAGAAATAATTACTTAATTAAATTAAATAATGGTGTCACATAGTGTTTGTGTCAGATGTGCACACACACTGTGCTGTGTTACCCCTGGCAGTGTGTTAGTGCTCGGGTCTCACACTTACTGTGCAGGGGGGCTGCAGCCAGGGCTCACCATCAATCTGCATGGGCAACCGCTTCTTTGTCCTGAGAAGGAGGAAGCCATTGGGAGAGTGATAAGGGGGCGGGCAAAATGACAGGGCTGAAAAAATTTGCCAGTTCAGATCCACTTTTAAGACAACATACAAGTCCTGCTCTTTGGTGGGTACTGATCACCTTCCTAGCCTGTACCTTATTGTGATCTGTGATGTTTTGGCCAGTCTGTGCCCAGCACTCTTCAGCCCAGTGTAGATCTGGCCCATTTCTATTACCCCCTCTAGCCCAACCACCTCTAGCCTCTTGTCACTGAGATCTTGGGGGGGGCACAAAAAAAAAGGGAAAAAGATATATATTAAACCTAATTGGATTGGAATATAAATGAGAAATTTAGAGGAATGCTATTTATACTTTATTGCAGTTTTTCCCCCCAACCTGGACCATGGCAACTCCCACACAGTCCACATTTTTGCTCCCTACCGAAGGTGAACTGTCTGGCAAGGAGATGAGGGGGAGCAAAACCATGGACTGTCTGGGGGTCCTCGGGCACCAGGTTGGGAAACACTGCTTTATAGTATGAACTTTTATGGCATATGTAAGCACCAGTAATAGGGGATATCATTCTACCTTGGGAGCTGAATTTCAGGTCGTTGTGGTCAAGGACGACTTCTTGTGGTTTATGGTCTGCGGAGTCTTTGTCTGACTTCTTGGGCTCTCCCCACAAGTTGGAGCCCCCATGAATGCTGGGAATGTTGACGACAGCTATCCCTTCCAAGGACCGGCTGCTCAGGTCAAGCGGGGTACCACAGCACTTCAAAGGCATAAAGAAACAGATGAACCACCATAAACGACACTGATTAAGTTGAATAAATAATCGAGATTAAGATTTGTTTTATGTGAGCTGTTGTTCCAAAGTAAGTATACATATGACTTCCAGTCTCTGCGATGTGGATTACATGCGGTACCACATAATCAGGCTCAGCACCTCGACTGTAAGACACTCCTCCAGCTTCTTGCAGGAAGCGGAGATGGTCTCAGAGGTGGCAAACTCAAAATACCGTAGCTTGTTCTTCATCCTAAAGACAAAGGGGTCAGTATGTTTAAAGAAAAACTCAACTACAATTGTCAACTTGCTGACAAGACATTAATTATTCTTTATAAGTAAACATTTTAAATCTGACATTTGGCATTTAAGGTAGCACTAATCTAAATTGTTGAGCAATATGCACTCCAACTAGACTATGAAGTATTGCTCCCCCTGGTGGCTGCAGCCTAGTAGAACAGCCAGTGATTTGTGTTGCCTGGGTTAAATTTCGTATTACGTTAGAAGACTGAACACAATTTTATTTGCAGGAATATTTCAGATTCAGTTGGTAAAAATAACCCATGGGGGTTCATTTGCAAAAACTGTCATTTACTTTGTATAAAGATTCGTATTGAGCAAATAATATATAAATAGTGTAATTCTGGACTGGGATTAAAAATTGGTTCTAGACTTCAGTAAATTTTGCCCATCAGCCCTCCGGGAAAATGCCCAGTATATCTGATGACCTTTCCAGCCCTGGCAATATGCCCAATCTGTAGCTTGTAGTTCAGGAAGAGACTCTTCTCCTGCCTGGTACTTAGCTGCAAGCTCACCTGCTGTTAAACTTCTGTGGGTGTTTCTCTCTCATCACATGGAAACGATGAGCGATAGACGCATCCTGTTAATAGCGGGGAAGAAAAAGTAATAGCCTTAGATGGACAATGCGTAAATGGATACACCGAACGACATTTTTCTCATTTGTGTCCAACTCACCACTCCAATGGAGAAGTAGTTGTTGATAATCTCGTTAGGCACCTGGTCCCCTTCTTCTTCGCTGCCCTCTGGAATCACCTGTATGCTCCAGCGATCCATGAGAATGCGGGAGCTCACCTCAATCTCCTTCAAAATAAGCGACAGATCCATCCCATCGTAGCCTATAAGAAGAGGAAGGCCATGACGCAGGGAATGGTCACGTCACTGCTGACATGCTGCCTGCAGTAACCTTCTGGAAGCAGGGAATATTGATCCTCACCTCCACCCCAACGAAGGCAGCGTGCCAAGTCATTCCCTGTACCCAGGGGCAGCACAGCCACAGGAGGACATACTGGGAGGTTAGCTTTGTCTGGAAAGAGGCACAGGCTAACTTTTAAAGTTAGTTCCCTAGAATGTTACTTATTCACTTATTTATTCATGCATGTCCCCTTCAATGTTTATCTTCAGTCATTAATCCTATTTAGAATGTTAGATTTTTGAATTCCATCTGTGATGGAGAGGTTGAGGTGACTGTTTATTCCAAATATCCACCAAGAACGTGAGCCTTAAGTTTAGGCATTCCAGCTATATAGGGTGATTAATAATGATGGACAAACTGACACTTCGTGAACCACTTGCTGCATTTTTTGACCCCACTAGATGGTGCTCTTGGTTTGCTTTGGGGCATGCTTTGTGCCCTTTTTTGAACAAGGAGCACCATCAAGCAGGGTCAAAAGAATACAGCAAACGGTTCATGAAGTGTTATTTTGTCCATCACTAGTGATTAGACAAAGGAATTCTCACCTATAGCATCTAGAACCCAGCCAACTGTGCCATCCCCCCCGCACACCAGGATCCTGTAGTCCTTTAAGTCCTTGAAAAAATTAAGCCTGACAAGCAGAAGAATCCAATTATTTAAAATATCCTAAATGTGTTTTTTAATATAGTGCTTTAAATATAGTAACACTAGCATCATATCAGGCTAGCAGACCATAGGTGAACCACACAGTGTTTGATTAGTTACTGCCCACCCTGCATGACAGTGTACAGATTAGAGACTGGTCTTACCCTGGTCCCGCCCCTCCACTGCAGAGGTTGAACACCTGTCGTGGGTTCAGCAGGTGCTGGAATTTACGCAGAACCCTAGAACATCAGCCAGATGGAGGTCAAGATCAGGTTTTCAAACCATGTAGGTTGTTTAGCAGAAGATGAGCAGACTGCCTCTCACCTCTTACCCTGTTTACCTCCACTTCTGGGGTTTACAAACACCAGTAGAGGGTGTGTGCCTGGAACAGGCATGATCTGCGCAGAAGGGGAGACTGACTTTAAAATTTAGGAAGCTCAGGAGGAAATTTTACAGCGGTGAGAATGTATAGGACTGGTATAGCAAGGCTGGCCCCACATAAGCACCACACTCACGTATCCACTCTGCGTATGCGTACACGACTCTGCGTATGCGTACACGACTCTGCGTATGCGTACACGACTCTGCGTATGCGTACGCGTACACGGATCTGCGTATGCGTACACGACTCTGCGTATGCGTACACGACTCTGCGTATGCGTACACGGATCTGCGTATGCGTACACGGTAACGTCCATAGTTCTGTGGTCAAGCTGCATACTTTGCACATGCACACAATGTGTTCTATTTATTTTTCAATTAATTATAATATGAATGATAATTCTGATATTCATGTACTACAGCACTGAGGTTTATGTCCATTTCTCTATGCTCTAATTCAGAGATCCAGCTCACAGGGATGCCAACTTTGGCCAGCTGGCCAAGTCTGCACACACATTTACATGTATGTAATAGTTTTAACACAGTGTAAATAGTCCGCAGGGTTTGCAAACTACCCCAATGCTCGTCAAAAGCATCCATGTTGGTTCTTAAAGTGGACGCTAGCAAACCGATCATGCGTAGTGTGACCAGAGCTGCGCATACGCCGCTGCAACGATACAAATTTGGAGTGCAGCAGGCGTTCATGCGCAGAGGTGCACAATGATGTCAAACACATAAACATCTGAGCGGATACGTCTGCTAGTATGCGTGTGGAGAAGTATGAACCAGCCTTTACTTGAAAGAGGAAAAAGGACCTTTGGCTGGTTGCGATTGGCAGGAACATACCTGCAGCACCTGGCCGTCAGCCGTGCTGTTCTGCATATCAGTCATTTTTGAATTTTCCTGCAACACAGATGTACAACAGAAAATCATCACTTACTAGTGTCAGAAACCCAGCACTGACCAATCACAGAAAGGCACTTCTGCAATTTTTTCCAGTGGTTTGAGGCACATGTCATGGTCTGTGTCATCGGTCTTTAACTGTATTTGAATAGCAGATATATTTTCAGTAAATATGAAACAGTGTTACTGGAGCCTGCCACTGTTTTATGCATTTTGCTGCCTGGACTAGGCCGAAAACCTGCTGCGTCCATAGTAATACAACTGTATTCCCAGAACTTATTTCTATAATGTAACAAAGTAACGCAGCCACAGAGGCCAAATCCCACTATGCCATGGTACCTTGATCACTGAGTATATGGCCCAGTGAGGCAGGATATGATCCCTCAATGGCCCACAACTGCACTCAGAGGGCCCTTTAGATGCACACTCATCGTGACGCTAGGAAACAATAACAACAACATTAAACAGTTTGTTCACTTTCTCAGGGACCTTCAGGAACTTGTTCAAAAACTGTCATACAATTAGTGGATCTGAGAAGAAGTACAGGCCGACAGACAGGGAATGCTTTGGATGAATGTTTGTTTCCATTTACTGATTGGTCTCCCAGTGACTTAGCATTGTAGGACAATGTGGCCCTGGAGATCAGAAAAATCCGGATGGTCCTCACCATGACACGGCACCACACGCAGTGCTTTCCGCTCAGGCTCTTTATCTTGTTCTGGCACTTCTCGCACCGACCGGACGCGTCGTTCCCACTGGCCCAGGAATGCACCGGTACCTGAATCGCCAGAAAATATCAGGCACCTAACCCAGGATGACACAAAGGCCTCCCACCGCTTCAAGGCCGGATTGGCCATATACCCGTTCCCAAACACAAAGTCCCATTAAGAATGTTTTAACAGTCCTTGGAGACCTCTAGACAGTCCATATTTTTGTTCCCTCCCAGCTCTTGGCACACCTGAAGCAAACAATCAAGGACACCAAATACCTAGTACAGATGTGTTGGGACATGGGACAATGAACCGCCTGGGGGTCCCTGAGGACTGTATTGAGAAACTTTAGCCTTGTTTTGATTACATTTTAACTAATACAAAAACAACAAACTGCAGTTTAACTAGCAGAGCAAAAAATCTTAAGAGAAGTAAAGCTGAGTAAAAGAGTGTTAATGCATTTAGGATAATGACTATACTCACAAATGTAAAAACCTATTCAACCAGTCATTCTTTTAAAAAACAAAACAAAAAACTTATTATGGTTATTTATTTCCCAGATCAGTGATTCTCAAACTCAGCAATATATGTTCTCCAAACTTCATAATCATTATGAAAGTGGTCAAACTCTGAAACATGATATTGACTGTCTGATAACCATTCCTGCAGGCAAGGGACAGCCCTGTAGCAAACCCCAGAGCTCACCCCAACGTCCTGCTTGGATTTGACATAGGTGTTGAGGCAGGGGGCAGGGTTTTTGTTGGCACAGCGGCTGTGGACAATGTACTTGCAATCTAACAGAAAAGAAAAAGAACAAAAAGAAGCACTTTTGTGCTTCTAGACACGACACGGATGTGACGTTCTAAACGCACCATGCATAACATGCATGTATGCATCTGCTGTGAGATTTTGTCGAAAATAAGGTGACAGACTCATGCAGATTTTCTCTCTTTGCTGCACTCACAGATGCAGCATAGCCCTTGGCGGTACAACCCCAGCAGCATGCTCTGGCAGACGTTGCAGTAGACGGGCCTCTTAAAATTCTTCATCCTCCACAAATGTTGCCCGTCTCTCTGGGCCACCTAAAGATCGGGGAGGGAAACAGGCGGCGATTATGTCATTGAGAAAATAAATTCAAATAAAGAGAAAAATCTATTAAAACCTCCAAATATACCATGCGGGGAAAAATAAGAGATTGTGAATAATATATTGCCAAGCTCTCTGAGGTTTCTAACATGCGAGTAAGGCTGGGTGCAGGCAGGAAAAGAAGAGGACGATCCACTGGTAACTCCAGGAACACAACATGGGTTTAACAACAGAAAAGGTTTTCGTCGCCCAGTGTGTACTGAATAAATTCACAGAAAATAATTTCAAACAATTTCGGCAGATTATGTATGATGATGGCCGATTGTGATTTATGATTTGAGAAAAGTATTATCGATCAGACTGGTGAGTCTCGCGCTACACAGGGATTACAGTGTAGTGATAGTACTGTGCAAAGTCGTGTACTAGTATAGCGGTGTCTGATTCATGTACCTGGGCAAGACTTCCCAAGCCCCTGTGTCGTGAGTACAGAAGTTTTCGCTATGTTTTTTAACAAAGTGCATGCTAGAGTTGGAACGGTCTTTCATTCACGTGTCGTCAGCGGATTGTAGATTATTCACGTGTCGTTAGTGGATTGTAGATTATTCGTGAGAACCGATCGAGGTGACAGTCATGGCAGTTGATATGTCGTGTGTGGACTGTGTACATTTTGTGTAAATGTATATTCAACATTTTGTGGATTGCCGTGATTCACGTGGTGTTTTCTCTTGGTTGTCAGAAGAAATAATGTGTATCGTCTGTCTGCCAATGTAATGTATATTTTTCAATCCTGGTTTTCAATAGAAAATTATTTTTCTGATTTTGATGGATTTAGTCAGATTGTAATTGCTGTCTGCTTCTGCTTCGCTTGAATGCATGGTCATGAGGTGACTAAACGATGATCTGATTGGTCCTTTGGTTAATGACGTCACCCAACAGAGGTCTCCCAGGCCATATGTGGGTGACCACAGAAGGAGCTGCTGGGGTTCCACTGGGAGACCACTTTTGAACTGTAATTGTCCACCCCTGCTCCACAACAGAACAGAGCAGGATCAGGACTTATATACAGAGGCCAACAAGAATAATGCAGGATAGGCAGGAACAATTAACAAGGGCTGGCAAATGGGCAACAGGTGAAACAACTAATTAAATCCAGGAACTCAGAAACTAACAGAGAAACTAAGAAACAGGATCTAACACTAGGGGATTAACAAAGACAGGTAAAACACAACCATGAAGAGAAACCCAAAAATGAATACAAGTCACAAAACACCAGACCTAGAAAAACTGATACAAATGTAACACTAGAGAACAAAAATCAGCAAAATACAAAAAACAGAGGAAGAAGGATTATTACTGAAGGGTTAGTGACCGCATGCTCAGCTCATTGAGCCATGCGGCAGTCCAAGGAACAAGGGAAACACACTAAGAACTTTGACAACGAGGAGGAACAGGATGGCCAGTGACATCTGCTGGCCAAATGGGGAGGAGACATGACAGACTGGGACACACCGGTGCTAACCCTGACACATGGCAAAAATAAAAAAAATAACATTGTGATTTTAATTGTACATCAGATTTATTTTTAATGAACTGGCTATTTTAAAACAATTTAAAACTCATAAATAAACACAAATTTCTGCTAGTCGGTCCCCTTGCCCACTTTGATTGAATGGGAAAAACTGACTGGACTGGAGAAGATCCTGTGCCCCCCCTCCTTTAATGAGTCCTACCTTAAGTCCAAGGAGCACCAACAGGGGTGTGTTGTTCATTCCGCCCTGCACCCACTCCTGGAGGGATACAGTGCCGTTGCTATCCACATCGAATGCCGCCAACATGTCCTCTAGCACCTGACCAGAGACAGCGGGGTCAAAGGACCTGAAATCTCACCAAAGGACTCCCTTGTCTCACATTCCAGCCGGTTACCCCAACTAAATTGGTCACTTATTATTCAATCTAATTTAAAATGTATGTAATTGCCACTGAACATGTAAAATACAGTATCGATTAAATGAAAGTGCACCAATCATTCCCACCTGTGTAAAAGCTAACAACGGTAGATCACAAAAAAAAAAGCATAGCTATGAGGAATATCAAATGTCTACAGTAAACGAACAGCATTTATTAACTAATTAAAAAGATAAGTGGATTAAGGGTCCATATTACATATCTTCCTATATGAGCTTAGTTTGAAATCCTTGTTTTTGTGTAGGACAGGGTCTTACCCATGGACAGAGCACCCCTCAAAAAATGCAAATGGAAGAACCACCTAAGACTAACAAATCAATATTATAGCCCACGTGGTTTTTAACAGATCTGCCCAACACAATCAAGTGACCAGTGGACGACCTCATTACAGATTTGATGCGTACAGCCTTGACACTCATTGACTTTGAGTCAGGACTTAGCTCTTCAGTTTGGTTCTCCTGCTCCTAGGTCACATTTCAAGTTATACTGTGAACTCCCTTACCGGTCTGAGCTCAGACACATCCCAGCCCAGGTATTCTGCAGCTTTCATCATCTGCGTGATGATCCGATCCACCTCCTAAAGCAAGGTTTTCAGAAGTTCCAAATAGTCAAAACCTTAACTGAGCAGTTTTGTGAGATCATTTACAGGAGCAACGAGGCTTTGAAGCTCATGCTGGATGGGACTGACCATGCATTGTCCTTCATTGCTCGGTATAACCAATCCACAATCAATAAAGAAACTAATGAAAAGCGTGTTAAACCCGTTAGTGATTCATTGGGAACAACAATAGATTTTAAAAATCTTTTTTCCCCTCAAACTCACATCGACTATCAGGGACGGATTACGGACCGGGCCAGCGGGGCCGCTGCCCAGGGCCCCTTGGGGTGTAGGGGGCCCGTGGGGCCCCTAGCCCAAAACAATTTGCAACACTTATCAACAATGTATTTTTGTTTGTCTATTTTAGAGGGCCTACATTCTTTGATCCTCTGCCTACAAGGGCCCCTGA
>JAODKF010000096.1:2317315-2344371 GCA_026779585.1 Mormyrus proboscirostris
TGGCACATCCAATCAGATTTGTGCAATAGGCATTGATTGGCATAAATTGCAGAGTGCACTGCATGCTTGATCATAGCTTTAATTTAAACCTATACAGGATTTAGGGCATTGACTGAGCAGGCATGGTGAAAATTGGGTCAAAAAAGGTTGAGAACCATTACTATAGAACATCTACATTGACTGCAGCATTTACTGAATGTAAAACAATGTTTTAAGACTTATTCCCTGCTTAGTTTTGAGGGGAAAATTCTGTTGGATGTTTTTGTACTATACTTTAAGAATACATCCACACTGATTGAAGGCTTAAACAAAATGGAGAACAGCAATGCGAGTCAAGATGTACAAAAGAACAAACAGTTGCAACCTGACCCATTTTTTCTTAACTACAAGGAAAAATCCTAGAAAAAACAAACACACCTTTGTTTACTGCAAGATGGATCAAATGCACACAAAACAACTTCATACACAAAAATCAACCTTGATAAGTGATCATGGAAAAATATAGCATGGCAAATGGCCATAACATTTTAATGAACAGTTGAGGGAGGGGCAATACAAAGACCACCTACACACCACTGACTGAGGTGGGGGGTGGAAAAGGGGGGGTCCATCGGTTCCAGATTCCGAGACTTCATACTAACAATTCAGTTTACGTCAAATTTCCCCATTTTAACCATGGATTACAATGGGGAAAGTGCTTCATCTCAGAGTGAAAGGCATGTTAGGTTTGGCTCATTTTCCACTTGGCTTGCATCACACGTTGAGAGACTTCATGTTGGCTCAGAGAGACAAACTGTGGCAGACAGAGATGCAGTGACCATTCTCCCAAACCCTTCACAACAGCTTTGGTGAGAACAAGAAAAAAAAGAACAGGAATCTCATCTTCTCTTTGAAAGGCTTCACATTTCCAACACAAAGATTCCAAAATGGCTATAGGTGACAATGCAATCTTCTTCACCCTATAGTCACTCTTGGAGGGGATGGACCCCGGCCCTGTTCATACTACCCATCTGCGGCTTAAATAAGTGTTTTCTGATATCAAATAAATAGAATATTGGACGACACATGGGGGCAGTGTGTGTGATTTGTGGTAAAAATAAGGAAAGATAAAAGATCAGAATTGCTACTATAAAATTCCTCCTGACAGTTCTAGGTGGGTAAAATCCCAGTGGTCTCTTGAGAAATTGGTTCAACACAGACCTCACCACAGGCAGGGTCAGCAAAAAAAAAATGGGCTGGGGAGAGAGAGAGAGGTCACACTGTGGTGCGATTTCCTCATTCTCATTGCCTCTTCTTCTTGTCATTCTGCTGCATCGCAGGCCCTGCAGTTTGCCAGCCGTGAACAGCCTGTTTCTGCGTTACCGTGGAGCTGAGCCGAGGACACAGAGCTCCTGAGCCTTCAGCTTAGCGCATCCAGAGGTACTGCTGCACCAGTGCTCAGAAACGACGACGGCAGAATAAGAGACCGATTAGATGATACTGAACATCGAGTGTAGATACAGCAGTACCATGCATTTATTCCCGTATCGTTTATTGTGATGTTTTATTGTAGCCTGTCCACGTAACTGGAAGTAGGTCATAAAAATAAGTACTGCAAGCCTGAGTAGACAGTAGCTGGAAACAGCTCTAGAGAGGTACAGAGAGCAGATCAAGCTTTAGTGTAGGTTTCACTGTCAGTCATATTACTCTGGTTCACATTTACTAAAACTGCATGTGCATAGACAAGCGCTAGAGACACTGCTGTATATTCGGTCCACTTTTATGAACGTTTACTGGCTGAGGGGGGAATGTTGCTCTTCCATCAGTGCTGTCCAGTTGCCACCCTCATCCTTCATTCGGCTGACCTCCACAGAAAATCGGAACCTGGGAGACTGTTAATGTTCGATGGGGACAGGAGGGAGAGGAGCTTTGTGTTCTTGACCTGCCTCTGCCCAACCTTCCTCCTCTCTGCCCTATAGGATCTCCTCCACCCCGTGGGCGAAGATCATGACCAGGCCCGGCTCCAGGATCATGTCCTCGCCCATGTGCTGGTTCTCGCAGGCCATCACCACCACCGCCTGCTTGCCCGGGATGCGCTTCGCCACATAGTTCTCGTAGTAGCGCCGGTTCATCTGCCGCGTCTCCAGTGTGGCCAGGCCCTGCGGCCAGCTGCGCTCGTGGGCGTTCTCGATCAGGTCGTTGACGATGGACAGCGGGCAGCCGCTGTCGATCAGTGAGCGCTTGATCACCGCCTGCAGCACAGCGTCTGGCGTGGAGATCATTCCACCCCAGCGTGTTACACGGGCCGGCTGGAGGGAGTTCACCCACCTGGGATAAAAGGTTGGAGCATAGAAAGCAGATGAGATGGGGAAGGGATACTTCACACATTACCTAGATGCAGATAACCCACCATTATAAATACACATTCTTTAAGATGCTGTGCTAAGCTGGCAAAATGTCACAACTCAGCAAACCATCACTAACTTTGTAGCGTTGGAACTGCAGTAAATGATATCAGAAATGTGCAAGGGTGGTGAACAAATTGCTTAATTGAACCCTTTATTGTCCCCGTGGGAAAATTCTTTTTACGCCTCCCTCAACTTGCTCTTTGTAGAGCAAGCCGTCTGCGAAGGGCAGCCACCTGTTGGGGCGCCCAGGGAGCTGGGGGTTAAGGGCCTTGCTCAAGGAACCGCAGACATGCTGAGGCTGCGTTTCAACCTGCGACCTTCTGATTACAGGCACCCAGGCTTAGCCCCCTGAGCCACATGCTGCCCTAACCAAGGCGAGGTCAGAGACTGAAACCATGTTGATGGCAGCAGGAAAGTGCTTGTTGTAAGTGTGCATAGTATAGGAAGTGCCCTTCTCTCTGAAGATGCCCGATGACTGTCTGAAAGTGCTTAAATAAAGATGTAGAACCTCTCACTAGAGCAGCACGCAAGACTGCAAGGTACTCACTCTACGATTTCGTTGTACTCTATGGTCTCTTCCAGGTTCTGCAGATTGGGGTTGGCACTGCGTATGGCTCGCATGTAAGCCTTCAGCAGCTGTATGTCCCGTTTCTGCCAGGAGGATAGTAAACAGAGTGATGCACAGAGATATGACCCAAACTAAAAATCACACTATACACTATCCCCGTCACATTTAACACTTCCAGTGGACTGATGACATAACCAAACAGAATATTAACCACAGGGTATTATCCTTTAAGGTTAAGGTATTATTAAAAATCTAGATTTTGGTACCACATGTTCAGACATTAGCAGCATAATTTGTCAAGGGGTTACAGAGTCAAAGATTTACACGTCTCGGTGACCGTGGGGTGCCCCACCCCCTGCATTGAGCGATCAGCATCACTTAATCCAATTCACAGGTGTCTACACTGTACGCCTGTGATCCCTTCTGATGCCGACCAGCGGGTGCATTGATGTGTAAAGAACGTGGGCAAGCGGAGGCCATGATATCTGCCAACACTTGCCTTTCCCCATCTGTTCTCCAGACCGTCCAGTAGAAGGTGAAGTTTGCTTACCATGAACAGTAATGCTAAGCATTAACTTTACGGTCTATAAAATGTTAAATATTTCATGAAAGAAAATATCACAGGTAAGATCAACCACCAATGTTTGGTCTGCTGAACATGGCAGAAAAAAAACCTTCAGCCTTCTCATTTAGAGGTCCTTGGAAGAGCTTGGCGCCAGATGGCACCCTAAGGCAGTGGTTCCCCAACTCAGTCCACGGGGATCCCCGGACAGTCCATGTTTCTGCTTCCTCTCAGCTCCCAGCACACACCAGGTATTCTGTGTTCCTGATTGGCTGGGAGCTGAGAGGAAGCAGAAATGTGGACTGTCCGGGGATCCCCGAGGACTGGGAAGGGAAACACTGCCCTACTGGAATCTAAACAGGGTTCTGCAGACCCTCTGACAGACCAGGGTGGCAGCTTGTAGAGCACCATGGACGCCCCCCGCCCCCCCGAACCTCAGACCTGCTCGGCAAGCTGGTGCTTGTGCTCAGCCGCCGTCTTCTCCAGCTCGGCGATCTTGGTCTGCTGCTGCTGCACCACACCACGCAGGTGCCTGATGCAGTTGTGGTTCGGCATCTCATCCTTGGGCATCTCGAGCCTGGGATGGGGGGAGGGGCAGAACCATAATTACCCTCTGACTCAGGACAGCCTGTCCTGTGATGTTACACAAGAGGAATCCCAGTGAGCACTAAGGGGTCTGTGTTTCAGAGGGAGTGAGCATGGTGTGTGCGTCTATTATACAGCAGTAGGGAAAACTAACTAAACAGCATCTCTAAGAATAAGGCCTAACCATTGTGAAAAGAAATTTCCAAAGTAGGGAAAAAAAATTAATGTGCGTGTCATTCTTAACCAAATTAACTTTCATGGAACAAGACAAAGTCCAGAATATTAGATTCCACAACATATTGATCACATGAGGCAGACTTGATAAGATAATCTTATAAAGACTGGATGGAACAAAATGCACCAGTTTTTTTTTTTTTTTTTTTTTTAAAAAGATTGTTCTGAAATTTGATATTTTGGACGAGTGTAATGCACATCTAATTTGTGGCAGATTTGCAGATGCGCCAGAATAATTTAGTCATTTCTTTTCATGTTCACAAGGTGACTGTGGTTATTGACTCAAATAATGAATTCATTCAGGCTCCCGGGAAACACCACGGGGAATTCCAAATTGTTACAAGGGTAACAAGGACGGGAAAATTCTGACAGGGTTTTAAGTGAATTCTCGCTGCAGTTCCCTGCTTTTGTTTACAAACGTTCCTCTGACGTGCGAGTGCTCTCAGATAATGCTAGCATGCGTGACAAACGAGAGGGCCCTTTGAACTCGTGATGTATATCATGAGGGGGATGTTTAACACACACACACACACACACACACACACAATCCAGGGAACACTCCAGTCCTGTGATGCCTGGAGCAGGCTCTAGGTCTCAGACGCTGTCACTCCAGATAAGCAATTGGAAGAGGGATACAACGATTAACAATTAGTACCTTAAACCAAAGTAGGGATTTATAAGGAGCATGGGATAGAAAGCCCTCAGACTTCTGCTGACATCACAGATGGGCAACCAGCTGTTTTGATAACGTGGAAATTCGGTAAAAGGGGTGTCCCGGGAGAGGTGTGTGATGAGTGTGACCCCCCCCCCCCACTCACCCGCAGCCCTGTTCGCACATCACAGGCCTCTTGGGGTTGTGCTCGCAGTCCTTCAGGTGCGACTGTAGCTGGTCGAGGCGTAGCACAGCTGTGCAGCCGAAGGCGGCGTTGTCACAGGTTATCTGCAGCTTGGACAGCATGTTGCGCATGATGCGAGGCACGGGCCGCAGGTGAGCCAGTGTGACCACGGTGCGGTCCACAGGACAGATCTGCTGCTGCGAGAACCACTGGGTGATGCAGGCGTTGCAGAAGGCATGCTCGCAGTGAGGAGCCTGTAGGGAAGAGGAAACTCACAAAATTACAGCAAACAGTTTCTGTAACGGATCACATACACATTTTATTTTATTTCATAGTTAGCCTTTATTGGCCTGCAGATGTCTTTTGAAAAAAAATGTCCATAAGCAGTCTTTACAATTAATTTTCAAATTATTATTTTTTCATACAAAATAAGTATGTATATGGATCCAGTGGATCCATACCAATGTTCTGATGCCCAAGCCCCTCCCCTGTAAATTCTAGTCTGCATTAGACTAGCTGAAGAACTGCATTTCAGGTTAACACCACATTAAAAACATTAAGTGCCAAATTATAAGAACATAACCCAGCAGAGACCTGCACTGTGATGATTCACAACGTTACTGAGCCTGATGAGCTTGGGAAGTTGCCTGCAGCACGTCTGCTTAAAGGGAGACCCTCAGGGATTATAAATTAATTGAAAGCGCTACTAGTCTGAGAGATCTAGTACTCGGTGTAAACATGCACTGGTTTGCATAAACAATGTTACAGAAAATAATTTTAAAAACTATATTTAGACAACTCCTACCCATTACTTCTACCAAGTTTTACGTTGCAGTCAGTCACATCGTTCCTCAGTTGAAAAAGTAACTAATGATATTCTGGTGACTAAATAGAAGATGCACGATACACAGTCATACAATAAAACAGCATAATAGCTACAGTCAAGGGCTAATTTTTGCCTTTTAGGTTATGCTCCCCCCCCCACTCCAAAAGCTGAGCAAGAGACGTCGGCTCTTGTATCACTGCCAACTCGATGCGCAAAGTAGCCGAACCCATCGGCTGGTAGAGGCACAGAGATCATGTCTAATAACGGCAGCATGTGCCAGCAGCAGCAGATGCATGGCTACCCAAACACACGGGCGTACGAGCAAAAGTTCTGGGATCTCACCATGTCCGAAAGCAGCATACAGCAGTGACGGACGTTTTAACAAAGATTGTGACATGTGCAGCGTGCAGACATGACACACACACACTCACCGGTTCAGGAGGGGCTTAACATAATCAGACACAGCATGGAGGACAACCGAGTCCCTGCAGCGAAGGGAAGTCCTGGCACTCCCATGACCTACACACCATGCAGATCTTTGTGCACAAAGATGACATTATGCGGGACAGACCAGCCGACATCACCGCATATCTTCACAGAGATGTAAACAGTGCACACGACACAGCGTCCTCTCCATTACAGCTTCCCTGAAAAAGCAGCTGCTTCCAGGGTATCTCCCCCCTACCCCCCTCTCCTCAGCCAGTTCCGCCTCCTGCTTCAGCACCCCACCCCCACCTTGCCTGAAATAGGCTCAGTTCCAGCTGCCCACTTTTGCACTATGCGGCTTCTTGCCAGCCAGTTACTACAGAATTTGAGTTCACAGTTGGATCGCACAGAGAAGGAAATCACGATGCCATTTTCAGAGTGTCAAATGGAGGAAAAAAAATCTGTCATTAGTAAAGGCTGCAACATAGAATTTATGACTGTCCTTGGACACAAGAACACCAGAGGGATTCTGGGAGATGTAGTACGACATCAAAATTCCCCCTTCCCAGGCTTTAAAATAGCCACATGAGATTATTAAATTCAGTTACAGTGAACTGTGTTACAGCAATCAAACTGCTTCCTACTACTAGTCATAATTTATCTAAATCTGATTTCCTCCCAGTTGAATCCTTCTCTGGAGGGTCCCAAAGAGACCCCATCAATGCAGACTGGCATTTTCATCAGCTGGAAGCAGTTTTTTCCCCCTCTCACTCTGTCACTGTGTGCCAGTGCTTACAGCTTCTGCTCTGCTGGGTTAGGCCAGAAAGAGGATATCGTTCCTCGAGGGCGAATCTTTCACTCCCAGAATCCTTCAGGACACAATACCTACATTAACACCAGGAAATGAAGGTTATACTCTCAGATCACTCCTAAACTAAAGGAAGGCACTACAGCTACAACCAATCAAAAAACTGCAGCCCTCTTTCCTGATTGGGTTTAGTAGGACCTTCAAGGATCTGGCCCCCTGTTACACAAATGAAGTCACTGACGCGCAAACTGGAATAGCTTTCCCAGGTGAATTTTTCTGGATATCATGTGACAATAGAGCGATGATGTTTTAAAGGGCCCTAAGCTCCAGAAAAAGCCAGCCATCATCTGGCATGAAGCTCTTTATATCCAAAATGAAGTCTTTGCATTTTAACCGAGCCTATTCCTATTAAAACACTGCATTGACTGCTATTGGCTCACTGGATGACACTCATCTGTTGTATGGTATTCAGAAACTGATTTCTACTCTCACCTCCGGCACCCCGTGCCAGGGTTAATCCTTGCAGGCATTTTCACTCATCCATCACCCCAGACAGCTAACCGAGAACAGAGCATCTCGCTGTTCAAAAGGTCTGAAGCGCCCAGACATGCTCCTCGCAGTTTTCCTTTCCCCTCCTTACTTTACCTACTCTGAGTCTTTGCCCTTCCCTCTGGTGTCTTCGGGATCCTCACCCAGATATGGTGCTTTCAGCCGTATGACACTAATCATTTGTGTCCACTGCCCCAAATCTACTTCTCCTGATTTTGATGAATGTTACACAAAGTGCTTTTGAGGGACTCTTGGAAAGGGCATTAAATAAATTGACTGAAGAGCAGAACAAGCATCAACAGAATAGAGGGGGGGGGGGGAAAGAAGAAAAAACTGCTGACCTGCACAGGTTCTTCTAAAACTCCACTACATATGGGACACAGCAGATCCTCATCCACTTCCCCCTGGAACCTGGTGACCTCGTAGCCCATGGCACATTACCGGAGCCACCCAGACCTACAGAGAGTGGTAGATAATGAACATTATTAAACATACATCACTCGCAAGATTTCTTCCTATTCCGCTTCATTAACAACGACAAATAGGATTGTTAAATATCAGTGCATGTAAAGATATGGAGAAAACATATCAGGTCTATTACTGTATTGGAGATCTTGTATATTCACTTTTTGGGGCCTTCAGTTCAAAATACTGACAATCTGATACTTTGCGGAGTCTAGTTTATCACTACAATTTAAGACATAACGTCAATCGAAATTCTAGAAAGGGGCACTTTCGTCACAAATTAAATCCTTAAGAGTACCTTGTTCCTCTATATACACACACACGTGTGCATGTCTCAATGGAAAGCAAGATGTAATAGACAAGTGTACCAACACTTGTACAAAAGGCAAAGGACACTTTCATCTCATCATTTCTATCAAATAGGAGGCGAAAAAAGCATGTATGTCTTCATGTGAATTAGTCATGATGTACACAGAGGGCAAATCTGTAAGCATGTGCTTGAGTAATGCGCTGCCATCTACAACTACCTTTAATAGAAAACAATAGTTATCCACATACTGTTATAGAGATAGGGCATTTAAAACATATTGGTAAATATCTACAGAAAAAGTACACAACCAGGTAAACCAAAACGAATGGATTTCCATACTAAATTAAAAATGACGTTTAGCTTTTGTGAAAGGGGTTTACATGCAGATGTAAATTACTTTGATCAAAACTACATAACTTGGCAATTTTAAATATTTGGCTTAATTGTGTAACAGACATGAAGGATCAGGACAACTCCTAAGCCTACACACAACGCACGTCTTTACCTTACTCACATGTGGTTTTCATCTCTTGGGCGGTGTGGGCCCCAATGTCTCTGCTGGGTCTTACGAACCGCCAGAGTCCAGGTGGAATTGATACAAAGAGAGACTGGTCACGACACGCGTGCGCCTAAATGACTGCATGACAAAAATCCATTGGGCTTGTATTAATAATAAAGAAGGATGGTACTGAGCACAAGACCAGATTTCCTTTCTGACATGAATTTATCGTAGCAAGACCATCTACTTGAAGATGAAACCAGCTTCACATTACACGATAAAAATACTAGCATGTACACAGCTAAAAGACCAAATACATTTACTAAACCAGTTCAAAATCGAGGAATGAAAAGCTCACAAAAGACGCGGGTTACAAATCCAAAGTGCTAAAAAAACCCTAAGTAAATAAACTACAAAACTGCAGCGAGTAGAGGAATAGACGGAATGGAAACAGATTTAAAATATTTTGCCAAGATTGGGTCATATATTCTATGGTGAAAATGAACGGACCCGGCACATGTTCGCTAAATAATTAATTACATCGATGACGATAATATGGACATTTCTAATGTAGCATAATTATTGTGAACATCATCAGAAATAAAAGCACAGCTTCTGTCGTTAACGGCTGATAACAGACATCTCTCGTGTTATCACCTTTATCGCTAAACTAACAGCACAACGCGATAATGTCAACCATTTATCAACTAAAGCATTTTCTACATTTCCCCCCCCAAGTAATACGCTGCCTTTAAACGCTCCGGTAGCGGAAGGCTCGTTTAAAGGTGGACGGCGCAAAGGTAGACGATGCTCAGGCTGCATGTCGCGGTCTGCTACACTCGTACCGGTCCCCAGAACAGAGTTACCTTTAATCAGCGGACAGCTTTCATACAATTTGGCTTTCATTTCTTTTTATTTATGCCGATTTAAAGCGCCGAGGCCCGGACTCACTTCGCCGGCTAAACGATATTTACCCGGCTAGCCAGCGTCTTCCGTGCCTCAAACCACCCTGAGACCCCTTAATTTTACGAAAACCAAAAAAGAATATAGTAGTAACATTCAAAGACATCCATAAACCCACAGTACCAATGGAATATGTAAAACTAACTTATTTTAAAGTACAAAAACAAATACCTGTTTTAAAATGTTGCGTTTTAAACACTAACAGCTGTCCGAACACGCTAGCCAAATGCCCAATTTAGACATGTCCCCACCCCCCTCAGCCAGTCAGTGCGCCACGAGCCCACCTCCGTTGCTCAAATCCCGAGTCAAATACATGATTGACAGCTCACTGCACCTATCATTATAGACATTTTTTTTTTTTCATTTTTTACAGAGAACGTTTGAACCAATCAGATGTAAACGACTGTTCCGTACACAGAGGGGTAAGAGCCCCAGTTGAAGAGGGAAGGCCAGTCAGAGACAGATTTCTCATTGGTCAATTCGATACGGCGTCATCCACACTCTTCCAATCGCTGCTCAGTCACGCTTCTTATGTTCTTGCAGTATTCACTAGTTTCCCGCAGATTTCGTCATTGCAATTGCTTTCTTGGTCAATGGAGAGAAGTTATATTATTGATATGTATTTGTTTTACCGTCTTGTCATATTTGGATGAGATTTGAAAAACTATAGGCAGCACTACACATCTGACGTGTATGGTATACGAACCTTCATGCATTATTAGTACATTTTCGACTAATATAACAATATCCATTACGAGAGACATACATACATACAAACTTTTTAACAGATAACGAAAAATACACAATTATCAACACCATACAATGCATTCAGTAGATCCCAAATTCTGTCGGCATTAAACATCCATATATCTGAAATATTTTTTTCGTAACTTTGTGACACATGAGCAATTATTTTTAAGTCCCTAGTGACTCAAAGGATCACGGGAGGAATATGATTATGGCTTATCCCAGACAGCGCAGGGCACGAGGCAGGAGAGCACTGCAATAGATGAACGTCTATCGAAGGGTACACAAACTACGGAGCCATCTTTAGTTATGTACATTTAATTAATTAATAGTTACCACTGTTTCAACAGTATGCACCAGATAAACGAACATTTAATTCCTAATAAATGTAATACTAACGATATTTCATTATGATCAACTGCAAACGGTAATTAAACGCGCATTCATCGCGGTCCACACCCGCTTCGCACTGTGCAATTATCATCAGCAATGCTCGCGATTCGGCGGGTGCGCGCGAATCAGTGACGCCAGTATCGCGCGTCACCTCCTGCACCCCGCGGCCCCGCTCAGCTCGCTCCCGTCTCCAAATGTCATTGGATAGATGATGCGTAGCTCAGTGGTTCGGGAGGCGGGGCCGTTCTGCTCGTCTTTTGCGCGTCCTAGGGAGCACGGGGGAGTGCCCAGAAAAAAAACGCGACATTTCGCTCGGGAAATAGTGTCCCCTAGGTTTCAGCTGGTCGCTCCTATGGGTCTGAGCTCCCAACTGCACAGCGACAACCTGGACAACCGCGCTGCCTTAGAATTAGAGGAGCAGGAATAAACAAGGGTAGGTGGGTTTAAACAGCCTGCCAACTAGCTGGGTCCCGACCGTGCGTTTAGTTAACCAGCTTCCTTGACTGATAAGTGGCTTCGGGCTACTAGTCGCTGCTAAACCCAGCAGAAACGTAACAGCCTAGTCAGCATCGCTGCCAGACAAGCCGGGTAGGGTTTTCGAGCAGCATGAATTTTTAAAATTCCGCATCACTATATAATTTTAATGTTAACTTTTATTACCGGTATTACTATGAAGTTTGCATGCACTAGTTGGCTCCGTGGTGTTTTGCAAAATAACCTGTTGGGTGTTTGGAGTTACTTATTTTCACACAACGCTGGGTGCATGAATGATACGGACGGTTTAACTGCTGGACACGTTCCAGTAATGCTGCCTTCTCTCAGAAGGTTTAGGTCTGGTGGCCGTGGGCACCTGAGCACCGATCAAGCCTGGGTTTAACACCAAGAAAGACCTGAAAGATGACGACGGAAACTCACGTAAAGGACATCAAACCAGGACTGAAGAACCTCAATGTCATCTTTATCGTTCTGGAGACAGGTGTTTGGTTATTTACTTTTCATAAATGTTGACATCCTAACTGCTAATCATTACTGTAAGATCTGAAAACATAAAAATATATGCAATCTGGTGTTCAACGGTTCTATGCGGTTTCATCTGTTCATTTGCAGTAAAATTATATTTAGCATGAGCTGAACCTCGTACTTAGAAGTAGTTTACTCTCCAGGTACCATTGTTTGTGTTTTGAAGTTAAATGGTCTTGTTTAAGCCAGGCTCAGTAGGGTCAGTTGGTGTGCTAGAAGCATACACTCTTTATGGAATTAAGTCTAATAATCATAATTTTCTGATGCATTGGTGTCACAACTGGCTGTATCCTGTCATCATCTGTCTCGGAAAGGCCGCGTGACTAAGACGAAGGATGGACATGAGGTGCGCACCTGCAAGGTGGCAGACAAAACGGGAAGCATAAGCATCTCTGTGTGGGATGAGGTTGGGGGCCTGATCCAGACTGGCGACATCATCCGTCTCACAAAAGGGTTAGTCAGTCGCTGTCATGTGCTGCCATATTTTGGCCACAAAAATGACCTATTAATATTTTCTGTAAGTTTTGTATTTTAAAAAGACAGATGGTGGTAAAGTTGAAAGCCTCAATTGTGTGTGAATCTGCTGGAATGAAAAATGCTGGTAGACGCATAGTGTATTTAAATGGATGAACCAATGTTTTAAAAGGTTTAAAATAAAACATTTTTGAAAAGTGTTTTGTGGAAATTTGGTATTGCATTATTTATTAACAACCATGTAATGGTGTAATCTTCTTTTGACCATTATACTTGTCCTGTCAAGGGTCATAGGCATTATTAAAATAATAATAATAATAATAATAAAATATAAGGTAGACTAGGGCTATGTATTAGATTGACATTTTTCCAACAGCCCCATTAACAGCAATGTACAACAATATTGCTTTACATTTATTATATCTATGGCCAATTTTTCTTTCATTCATTTTCAGATATGCTTCTGTATTCAAAGGCTGTTTGACTCTGTATACTGGTAGAGGTGGGGAGCTCCAGAAGATTGGAGAGTAAGTCCTGCACTGACATTTCAGATTGCATGGTGCAGCTCCTATCCTGAGTCTGCCATGTACTGATGCTGATCTTAAACTGAATCCCATTGTTTGGTTTTCATTTCAGTGATGCTGCTTCCTTGTTGGTCACTTATTTTTCTTAACTGTTTAACCTGTAATTCGATGCTTAGAATTTACCATGTTTCTGAACTTCTAGGCGAAAACATTTTTTGAAAAATCTATTAAAACACATTTTATCATGTAAGGGAATTTATTTCACTTGTGTGTGGTAACACTTTGAAGCATGTTACTAAGCATTGTGGTTGCAGTATCGATGTCGGTATGATGTGACCCCGCCCGCTGTTTACTTCTTATTCATAATGTGACACATACTGTAGGTTCTGCATGGTTTACTCCGAGGTCCCAAACTTCAGTGAACCCAACCCTGAATATCTGGCCTTAGCGAATAAGACGGTAAGTTATTTTTTATTTTCTCTATGTTACAGTAATAACCTGCTTAGCCAGTGGAGAACCTTAGATTCAAACCAACTAGGGATTTGAGGAAGTTGAGAAGTTGTTAGGGAAGATAAACATTTAACCTTAAAATGGTCATTCTCTTACATTTTTTTTTAAGTTAATAAATCATCCCAAAAGGGTTTTCAAGAGACCCCTTTACTGTACTTTCAAATGTGTAGAGTGTTTTGAACAAACTGAAACAGTAAATGGGCAGCTTGGTGCAAAAATTGCTCACAATGTTTTATTTTGTTCATCGGTGTGATTTTTGTCCCTTGACATCATCTTGGCATGTGTTTCAGGGTAAATCTGTATCTAATTGTCTCAAATGTGCTGGATTGTGAATCTCCATGAAACCAGTTGCTCTTGACGTCAAGGTAGTTGAGAGGAGTCTGTGTTTGTCATTCTTGATGGGATGATGGTAGTTGTTCCTCTGGTACAGGCCCTCAATGATCAGTCTGGCACAGTCCTCAGTAACAATGGCACTCCAGCTAGCATATCAGGTGAGTATGTGCTCCAGTGACATTGGTATGATTTTCATGTTTTTTAATTTAGGCTGGCAAATATTCATGCTAAGAGTGTTATAGTATGTTTACAGCAAAGTTTAACTTGTTATCTGGGATGAAAAATCTGTTTTGTGTTAGTGCGATAAATACTGTTTCAGAAATGGGTTTACTTAGCATTTTCCAACAGGGAGTGAAACGACCAATGGGAATGGGGAAGGCACTCCAGTTCCCAGCAGCTCAGGCAATAACCAGCAAGGAGGGCGTGGAGGAGGCGGTGCCAGAGGCCCAGCCAGTCAGGGAGCAGGAGGGACAGGTGTCAGCAATGGGAAGGAGACCCGGCGTTCTGCTAAGAGATAAGCTGGCAGAGAGAAGAATAGAATCCCCCACCTTCCACCCCCCCCTCCCCCCTCCGACCTTCAGACCAAAAACAGAACAGGCTAATTTGTGCCACTAAAGACTTTTATGTGTACTCTGTTGCCCAGCTACTACTTCCATGTTAATAACCGTCATTCATTTCAGTGCAATGTTTATACATTTTGCCCTTGAATCTGACCCTGGATCAGCTTGATAATTTAACTGTTACTGAGTAAAGAGAACAAGCGGATTCTGTATCAGCTGCTTTTGGTGCAAACTGTTCTGGGCACTCGGTTCACTTTTAAGGAATATGAGGTATAAGGCTTACAGGTCGTCATATCCTTATTGCGCCTCACTAGAATATTTTTACATTCATGAAATGGTTTTACTATGAAGACCCCAAGTGGAACTGCTATTTTTAATTATTTGAAGCAGATTTGGTTGATATTAAGTTTGTATAATGTCAGACCAGAAAATATGGTTTGGTAGTGAACTTCACCCATGAAACCTAGAGGTTTCCAAACAGTTATGATTCCCTAAGACGGCCCAATCATAATGAATCTCATTGTATAAGAGTATAGGCATTTGCACAATGATGATTGTCATTTGACAGCTGTTTCACATATGTAATTTGTTTTTGCTACAGTGTTGTTTTCTAGGTCATGTTAGGAAAGGATTTAAACAGGATTTTAGTTACTGGGAAAGAACTTTTAGCCAACATCCATTTAATAAAATGTTTGAGTTATTGCATGTGATGTATTTTGTCCATTTAGACAACAGATTTTAAGTGTATTTGAGTAAACGGAGAAGCCTTAGCATCGATGACGTGATTTTTGAATTGGTGAAATCTAATTTCCGTACCATTTCTCAGCTAATCTTCTGAAAAGAAATTTTCATGAAGAATATTTCCGAATGGTCAAATTGATTTTTTGCTCTTTTCATTGATAAATTTACCACCTCTGTTTTGGAAAAACATACAAAATCAGGAGGGTTTATGCCCTCGCTATGTAGACGCTGGGTGTAAATACACCATTCATATGGTCATGCCAACATGCAGGTCTGCAGACTGGAGTGGCAGAAGCTATGAAGGTTTTCGCTTGTGTCATGATCTCCATTTCAGTGGTGTGAGGTTCAGAGGATTAGGATGCCATGTCTGTGATCAGAAGGTTGTTGGTTTAAATCCCAGGGCTGGCATAGTGACTGCCAGCATTAACTCCCAATTGCTCCAGAGACTGTCAAACCCTGTTTTCTAAAAAAAAAAATAAAATAAAAAAATAATAATAATTTATAGGTCAGGTAAATAAATAAATAACTGCCTTATTTATTCAGTTATTTTGAGTTATTTATTGTGGTTAAACAACCTACTGTATACTATTATCATTTAAGCTATTTGACTCTTCAATGAGGGCTGCATACTGAAATGTGATCTACTTAAACGGTGATGCTCTCTGGGTATAGAGTGGCATAGGAATTACGTAAAATAGTTCCCAACACCATTGTTTTATAGAGGCCGATTTGATGAACATATTGGAGAATTTATCCATTCCCTTTCAGTATTTGGTTCAGAATTTTTAACTCTGCCAGTAGCCTCTGACACTAAGGGTGTATCAGTTTTGTAATGAAACTTTATCAGATTTTGGCTGATTTCTTTCTAAATGTGAGCTGGATTCAGGCTTTTAAATCAGTACAGGCGTATCATAAACACTTGAAACAAAATTCCAGTTCAAAAAGGTTTTTTGCTACACTCCCAATGACTGACCCTCAAATGTCATGCCATAGACAAAGAGCTGGTGTGAATTTAGTGGTAGATCTTAAATGTGTACTGTTGCTAGTTAAAAACAACTGTGATCCTTAAGCTCTTCAGTACTGGCCCCCCGCATACATGCAGTATTTTAGGCTATCTTAAGACTTAACCAGTTATTTCCCTGATAGTTCTGAGGGATTTATTTTTAGTCATAGGGAAACATTCAGGCTCCACAGAGGTAGAAAGAACACGACAGGCGATTTCACCTGAAGTTCCAGAGCCTGGTCCCAGTTTAGCCCCTGGGCTCAGGCTGATACCTTTGTAGCTCCTGGCTTGTGCATCGCTTTCACGCCACATAACAGGACTTTAATGCTAAATAAGCGTGGGAAATGTAAAACGTTTGCAGGGGCAACTTCACACAATTTCATACAAAACTACACCTCCACACCAAAACACTGGAGGATAAATAAGTCGTTTTGTTAGTTATTAGGGGATCGATCATGATCAACAAGTGCCACAGCTTTTTATTTATATTTTACTTATATTACCTGCGACATGTTCATGATTCTTATTAAACCTGGCCAGCAGATTGATCTTCAGTCTTCCACAGAATCTAAAATGACATAACGTTATCCGGCCAATAAACACTGGGAAGTTTCACTGCCAGCAAAAGTATATTGGTTAGCAATCGAATTTTCAGATGTAGAAATATGAATATGCAAGCGAAAAATGCATTAATTGATACATGTTATTGGGGTACAAATTTTTTTTTTACTCTGCTACACTTCCTTTTTCTGCACTTCCATGTTACTTCCAAGTTAGCGTTGATGCATGTGGTCAACCAATCAGCAAGCTGTCACTGGAAGCGTCTCCCCAGTAGTTTGAGTTTGAGCGAAAAGTACCAAGTTTGGAGTAGGGACTAAAAAACGGTTCTGGAACTGCCACTGAGGATCAAGCCAAGTTCCTGCGGTGTGAACATGACAGAAGTCCCTGGTTCCAGAAAAGGGTTCAGGTTCCAGGAAAAAGTTCCAGCTGTCTGGATGCATCTTATGTAAAACCTACAAGGACCATAGTTGAAGACTGGACACTCCAAATAAAACACAGAAGAATATCAAGGAAAAACCCACACTTTGAATATCCAAGAGCACTTTATTTAAATATGATCAATTCTAAGCCACGATACTGGATAAATACTCATTGGCTGCAGCATACATTGTATAAAATCTACCAAGGCTGAATTTAAACTTCTTCAATTGTTAGTTAATGTTGATGTTTGATGAAGGCTATTTATTATATTAGTGATCGCTTTTCAATATATCGTATTAACCTCTTAGTATTACAAGGCAAACTTTTTTTTTTTAGTACAGTACCAACAGGGAAAAAATTACAAGTATAGTTAATTTGGAGGGGTGTGGCTGGGGGAGGATATGGCACAAGGAAATTTAGGCAACCCCCCCCCACCACCACTACCACTAACAATCTGACCCAAAACACCTGCTCTCCTCCAAAACTACATGTAGTACTATCTAGACCAACAAAAAACAAACAGGAGAAGCTGGGACACACAAAGACACTAATTTAATCCTTACATCAAACATGGGTATCTAAGAGGTATAAGGGTAGATAAAAATCACTTTTCTTCACACAGAACAGATAGATTTAATCCACCTGAAATTTGTTGCTTTTGTACCCAGTATACACACACAAAACACACATACTATGCTGTACAACGTGCAAATTTAACGTTAATGCACATAGAAACATATTTTACGGATGTGAAAAACGATGACGAAAAATGTTTTGCACAAACACACCATCTGTGTCCCTGATGTTAAAGGAAAGTCAGTATCTAGCACATTTTTGAACAAGGGAATACAGATTAATTAAAACTGCATCACAAAAATATCCATACAAATATGTGTTACACTTACACCATAAAATGGAACAGATCTGAGAAGTAAATCATGGCTTCACATTTCCAGGGATAACTTGATGTGTGATGTAATGTCTTGTCACATGCACACAGACAAACGTCCCCCACAAAAGGCAAAATGATGCACAATGAATCATATAAATATCACCAAAGAAATAACAAATCAGCTGAATTTACTGATCTGCAAATCAGGGATGAAGACAGCAATAATTATCAATAGCAACTGCTTTTACGTTTTATAATATTTCATAATATATTTACTGATGTCTATGAGGTAAGCAGAGGCTAATATGGAAGCCTTATCGTATGCACTTCATAAAGAACTTAAAGTAATCCCAAAAAAAAAACAGGCCGGCATTACTAACAGTGCATGCTGATACTTTGTAATGGCTCTGTTTCTTCTTATTCAAAGCCATTTAATGTTTTTCCAACGTACTACGCAAGACAGCCTACAGAAAATGCTTTTTTTCTGGAGTTAGTCATAAAGTGTTATTTTTCCCCTAACTACTCATTAGCTTGGGAGCCTCTTCAAGCTCTAAATATGGGGTGTGCCCATGTGTGTGTGTGTGTGTGTGTGTGTGTGTGCTACAACAAGCCCTTAGCTCTGATTGGTCACAGCTTACTTAGAATTAGAATAAAATCTCTTTATACAACACAGTGGGAGGAGCTTCACAAAGTTACCAAGACCAGAATTTGCTATACAAAATGCTTGTCGGGACAAGCTGTACAATAACAGGCGATGCCGGAACAGACTACACAGTACTACTGAAAAGCGCAAAATGGAGGCTAAAGGTCATCTATTAAGGGCAATATAACTACTGTTTAGTAAGCAAAAGGAGGTATTCATAAAGCAAAATCCTGTCACTTTATCAATGAAAACTGCATGAGATTGCAGGAATCTATTTAAGGTTGGCACCAACGGTACACTTCAAAATGGCAGACAGAATATTTACTTTTCAGAATGTCTATCAAGCCCATGATCAAAACAACCTCTTCAATATTTCTTCAGAATTTCATATTAAAACTGCATTCGACAAATACTCTCTTACACCATAAGAAAGAATTATCATACACTTCTATTCAACCTTTATAACTACCAGGAATAAGCAGCACCCACTCAGCCACCATGCTAACACCACAACATCAGGAGTTTAAATTGAAAAAATGACCAATAACAGCATGTCAGCAAGTCAAACTTAATTTCAGGCCACTGAAAATGGTGCCCTTGACACTAAAGCTCATGCTGGTTTTTTAGTTAAAGCGAAAAGCAGAGTATCAGTGACTGTACAGTGTGGAAATTTCACGACACTATATATGCTTCTGCTCACTGCAGCAGCTCTGCCAGCAAAACTTCATACATTAAAGCAACACAGCAAAAGACCTTTGTTAAAACGGCATGCCGGAGTCCGACTAGAAACATTTTCTGACATTCCAGATCACGAGTATTCCATTTGGCAGTTAAAGAGAACATAATCTTTTACAAGGAGTTTACGGCATCCTACGGACTTGACTATGTTTGACCTCGATTGTGGACTATTCGAAATTTCTCGCCAGCGCAGTGTTCTGAAATGACTCATACGTCACATGCTGATGACATTTTATACAGGAGATGCTACGGTATGGCTTTGCTAGGCACTAGCAACACTACTCATCTCAAAGTTCCTGTCGCTAAACAGTGTGACGGTCAGAAAAGGCAGAAAGCCCATTTACAGCAAGTCAAGGGGTTCTGTTCACAGGAAGTGAACAGTCAACAATCCTGCAGGTATGAGACACCCCACTGCAATCTGATTAATACAAACAAACAAATGTAGACTATACTACAATAGAACAGCCTAATTATGTAGTAATTATCCTCTCAACAAGTTACATCTATTTTTAAATTTTTACCCCACTTCCAATTTTCCTGAAGACCAACTGTCATCATTTCATGTTTATTTATTTATTTATTTTTTAATTTTCTGCTTATTGAAATGTATATATTTTGTGGAGAACTTCAGTTGCTATCTAATGTGAGTTCTTAACTGAGCGTCAATCACTGTAAAATGACCTGAACCCTGTAGTTTACTGCATCCTGACAATCCACTATTGGAGTATTACTAATAGAGTATTAATGTCAAAGCAGGTGGAAAACACTACACTGCAGGCAACAAAATGATTCAAAGCTGTTTCACTTTCTGATCATGGGAATGAAAGAAAAATATGTACATTTTATCAACACACAACCAGCTGATAAATAGAACCACATGCAAACATCCCCCTTAAAAACAACTGGATATGTAAAGAAATATATATCCAATGGTTAACGTACAAATAAATTACAAGAGCTTTGAACTATACACAGTGCCGCTCAATTTGTGACGATGGCCCAAAGATAGATGGCATGCAAATTCAATTACATCAAGGCTGAAGGAAGTTTGTTTCATAAGAAATACTTCTGTTAATTAATAAGGCTAAATCTTGAGAATGGAAGACTGCAGACAACATGTGCATTTACATTCATGGCTAAAAAGTTCAAGTTAGCTGACTGCGACATGGGTGGTTCCCAACATGCACGGTTGTGCCGAGTCTGGATTTTGCCAAGAAAAATGGCAGTGGAGTGAAGACAACGGAGGGTCACGTCCCCTCCATGTTAGGACCAACCCTGTCAAGTCACATGTCCCATTTCCCTAAGTGCTTATGTTGGATACAAAAGGCCAAACAAGCGTAAAACCACGAGTCAAATCCTGTGTGACTCGTTATGACAAAGAATCATCATGTCATGTGTGAGACCAATTAAGGAGAGTTTAAATCAGTAAGATCTGAAAAAAGTTCATTCTGTTCCCCGAAACAGTGGCAAGACAGGCACTGTCCATCTAATAAGAGCTTTAAAAGAATATGATTAGTATCCAGAAAAAAAACAAAAATACTGATAGAAAAGTGAAGTCCATTAAAATTTCTGTTAAAAAGTGCCAACTTTTATTATAAATTTACTTGGTTTATTTTACCTGTGAATAAAAGATTGCTTCATATCAGCTGGAAAATAATCATAACACACTTCAAATAAGAGTAAGAAAGTATATCTAATCAAGCTGAAGTATGTGGCGAAAATCATTGGTAAATTTTCCTAAAGAACCTGGCTTGCCTACTCAGAAACAGGAGGATTAAATAAAGACAGCTAAAGGTCGGGATCATTACAGTTCAGAATTCAGCCCTAGTGCATCAAGGAAAAAATGATCAACTTCCCTTTCTTCACATTCTCAAATATCAGCATGGCATGTAGGGAGGGTTTTCTTTTTCATCTTATTATTGTCAGAGGTTACTTGCTTCAATTTACAAATCAAAAAAGAAAACTGACAGCAAACACACACAAACACACACACCCTTCTTACATTTCAGTCCACAAAAATCCATTTGGTTGTAAAATTTACGCCTCGCTCAGAAATAACCTTCACTTGCATTCACAGTCCCATAATGGCATAGGACAGCACTATGCACTGGAAGGCAAGGTAAAATAACAGTGCCAGATTCAAATTTACATAGAATCAGCTCCAGCTGGATTTGTACCACATTCAATTTGTGACCAGATGTTTTCTGTTATGGCTCAGGCATTTTTTTTTTATACATTTGTTTGGTAGATGATAAAACAGACAAGTAACAGTATTAAAACACCGTCCAATCAAATGCATTTTGTGCTACATTTATGAAAACAGTGCAGGGACATTTTCCCTTTTCTCCATCTGCAGATGATATGTATTTATATGTACGGGGGGTGGACAATGAAACTGACACACCTGCTCAATAGTGTTTGAGGTTGTTCCCTGATCAGTCCATCGTCACTGTCTTTCCTTTATGGTGTGGAGAAGCTCCAAAGAGGCTTTACCACCCGGATGGTTGTAGCATGGCGGCAGATCAGTGACAATTTTGGGCTGTAATATCATGCCATTTCCTCATTTCCTAGGCCTATTACTTATTGTAGATGGTCACATCACTGCCAAGGACTACTGAACCATTCCGGAGGACCATATTCACCCAACGGTTAAAACATTGTACCAAAAGCACCAATACACACAGCAAGACTGGTGATAGGTGGTTTGATGAAAACATGGGCGTATATTACGGGGGGATCATGTCTCCTCCTAAATGGGTGGAGACCTAATCCTCCCCCCAAATGTGCAAATCAAAGTTACACTCTTGGATTTACATGAAAGTGAAGCTGACCATCTCCCACAGCCTGCACAGTCACCAGATCTGAATATAACAGCCACTTTGGGGCGTTTTAGAGGAACGAGTCAGGAAACATTCTTCTCCACCAGCATCACACAGTGACCTGGCCACTGTTCTGTGAGAGGAGTGGCTCAAAGTGCCTCTGTCCACTGTGCAGGACTGTAAGACTGTATGTCATTCCCAAGACAAACTGATGCTGTATTGGTTGCAAAAGGAGGCCCTACACCATACTAATACATTATTGTGGTCTAAAACCAGGTGCTTCAGATTCATTGTCCAGCCCCTGTATGTAAATTCAGCCTTTCCCTCATTTATTTAATGGTGTGTCGACAGCTAAATATTCCCTTTCTTTCACACTGTATACATACACCAAAATTAAGCACGGTGATCAGCTAGTGCATTTGTTTTTACATAAGTGCTTTGGATCAGGACCAAAAAAAAACAAATACATTTCTTCTATAATGGCCTCTTAAAAAACCATCCATCTGAGATGTACATCAAATAAGCTTTTTTTGTAATGAAGAAGAATTAATCTTCACAATACCGGATTTCCGTTTTATGCTAGATATCATCTATTATGTAGTCACATGGGAGATGACCTGCAAATTTCTATTGGAGGATAAATTGGTCGGTTCGCACATACAAAAGTCAAAAGCGAAATTTATATGGCAGAAAGACTGTAGATCGATCAATCAATTGACCCACTCAACCATCCATCCATCCATCCCAGAACATCCAGTACAGGGTTATGGTGAGCCTGTCCCATGGAGCAGAGGACACGAGGCAGGGGACACCCCGGATGGGACGCCAGTCCATTAAGAGCACACTCATAGTACACATAACTGACATTTAGAAATAGAGCTTTGCCTCTGATCTCGGCTGATTCAAATCACTAGGGGCATCAAATTTCTGGAAAGCCTCTGATCTCGGCTGATTCAAATCACTAGGGGCATCAAATTTCAGCCAGAGCCAGCTCTATACAATCACTTTCAGAACATTTCAGCGCAGGTGCTGCTAACATTTTGGCATTTGCTATTCCTATATGACGAAAAGCATGATGACCGCCTGCCCTCCAGCCTCAAATGCTTCTGAGTTCATATTTTGGCTTTTGTAGAAGAGCAGCATTGTTCAGGAGCTCAGAGACGACTTTATTTGGCCCCATTGCAGCCCTGACCAACCTCCCAGGGCACCAAAATTAATATTCAGGACTCAGACTGCATGTATCTATATGGTGCTCAGGCTACTGCTGAGGGTTACTGATAACTCTCAGCAAGCTGTGCTCTTGTCAAAAGCAAAACATATAATACCATATATAACCAAAACCAAACAAAAAAAACACCACCTGCCAAATAAAATACTTTTCAACAAAAAACAACCAGGGAAAAACACTTTAGCTAGAGATACTATCTATTTAGCAGTTTCCTGTCCTAAGGACACCCGAAGCACACACAGATATTACGTTCTCTCCCTTTGAATAATTTTAATTGCATCAACTGAGCATACAAATGCCACTTCCAGACAAAGTTAAAGACTGATTGTCATCCAAAAAATAACAACGGTGCTGTTGCTATTTTTAAAAAACGTGGGGATAAAACAGCACCAAAAAATGAGGGGACAATCATGAGAAGTAAAAACCCTCTCAGATGACACAGCACCTCTGGAACCACATCTGACTGAAGCTCCAGGCAGACGCTCAAGCAGAAGCAGCACGACTACAGTGGCTGTTCGTCCCGAAAACCTCTCAAAGGCAAAAGCTTACTCTCGGACGAAAAAAAAAAAAACAGTACTGATCCGACATAGTGTCGCAAATAAAACCAAACCAAAACTCAGAAGCTGTATAAAACGATAAATCAAAGAGATTAGTTAGCACCAATACATCCTTCTGTTTAGTGCATCAAAATAGTGCAGTGCTCATGGTCAAAGGGAAATGGGGTACAAGTGTTTTAGGAGGGATTTCCGCAAGGCCAGACCTCTGGCTTGGGGGGCGGAGCTTTGACAGTACTGGAGGGCAGCAGAATATATATATATATATTATTAAGCAAGTCAACAAATTATTCAGCCTCTTTTCCACAGTAATGTGAGGTAAACATGTTGGGAAATTAGGGTGAAGAGAACAGCAGTCAAGTGACTAATCCATTAATGGATGGCTGTCATCAGAAGATGCCCTTAAATAAGTGGTGTGCACAGTATCAGCCTGAATGAGGTCACTGTTGAATTTTATAAAGCTTACATCAATAAAAACGGGTTGCCTTAATTCAATGATGCCCCTGAGAAGGGTCCTGTGAAAATGTATGTATATATGCATATTTCCCCAAACGTTGTGCATGTTATGATGATTCCCAAGAAACACAGAACTCAGCTTCAGGCCAGTGGCTACATTAAAGGAGAATTTAACTTGTCAGATTTATGTATCCAAAACAAACTGTTACATGCAGCTGTAACTGGCCCTTTAAATGTCCCAAATTATATATCCTTATGTCTAGACATTTCCACCATCAACACATGTCAGATGTATCTGATTGTCTCCCGTTGTTCCTTTACAGTAGTTTTACATTTAAGAAAAGGCCTGCTTTAACCACGTCCTGCTCCTAGATTTTAGTGTCCCATAAACCAATGGTGCTATGAAGACACAGCAGAGACTGTGCAGTTTGTATAACAAATGCTTAGAATTCTATAAAACTGTAACAGCTGCAATCCTCGCAAAAATAAATCTGGTTTTGGAGTAGATTCCTATCACCATAAAAATAAAGAGTGACAAACGTAAAGGTCCGTCCCTTCAGCTCCATATCACCTTTACTGTGATAAAATCATTATGACTAAATAAGGCATATACCGTGTATGAGACCAATTCACAGTTTGGCTAAGGCTTCAATTTCCTTTGATCACCGGCATGTGAAGAGCCGACTTCTGACCGTAAAGAAGGGTGAAACAGGCCTTTTCAGGAGTTCAGTATTTCCACCATGAATACGTTTGTCAACCCCTGTGACGACCAGCATGTAATCATGTGCAACATGATGCAGGTCCCTAGCTACAAGTGTCTGCTACAAGGAGTCAATGCTCATCAACAGGAAACCCAAAGGACAATAAACAGAATCCAACACTTTCACCTTTCCACCGCACAGTAAAATCACACTCTGCTCACATGTAAATACTGATGGTACCAAGTCCATGTGTTGAGCAATGACACCCCCTGCCCCACCACAGGTACATTCCTTCTAAAGAAACTAACCTACAATTCCAAGCAAATTATGTCTTTACAGCGTCTAGTGTGGATGCCGGGTGGTGTTTCGGGGTTTAAGTATTCATGAGTGATTATATAACATGTCCTTTGGTCTTTTCCTGTAAACATGTTCATGTACCTCACATGTGATATTTTTAATAAATCCTGAACCAAAAAGCTCTATCATTCCTATAGCACTTGCAGTGAAAGTTTTGAAACAAAAAAATAAATAAATAAAAAGGTGATGGAACCGTCATGTTCAAGGAGAGCCTTAAATGGCTTTTTTCATATCAAGCTGGCCAGTATATGTTGCACTCTTGCTCCCTTATGCTGCTTTGATTCCTTTAACTCACCCTAATACTGAAAGGATTAGTTTCCTTTCATTTGCATCTTACAGGCAAAATAGTGAATTAAATTTAGCAATTCCAGTAAAATGCTTACAGGGCCAGTATTTCCCTTCTCTGAAAGATTCTGCTTTCCCTCCCCTGATAACCCACATCCTACTGCTCTGTACTGCTGAAAAAACAACCAAGACTAATTAATTTCTCTCCTCAGTCTAAAAGGTGTTTCAAGTCTCTTCCCATTGGGGCTGTGCGTTTCCTTGGAAACGTTTGAGGTGAGGTAGGCGCTGCCAGTCTCCTTTTGATCAGCATCTGAAAGCAGACCTCTGAAAAGACAATTAGCGGAGTCTGCTTTGGATTAGAGGATCTTTTAGACTCTCCACCCCCAACTAATTTGTGCAAAATGTCCACATATATGATGAGATATTATGGACGATGTGTGATAGTTCTGGAACGACACCTGGATATAAGATTGCTTTTACATGTTACATCGTTAAGTGTATTAAAAGTGTTGTGGGATTAAATGCTCTGTACACAACCCGCCACCTAGTTTTAGTCAAATACAAGCCTTGTTACTCTGTAACCTTCTGCACCTGAAGCACAGTCTGACTGAATTAACTTACAGACTGGCAGTCCCACAAAGTTTAACAAGCATTTTCATGAACACTTCAATTGACCAATAGAGATGCCTCTGGGTTAAAAACTGAGTCAGTCTTTCCCACCAAGTCACAATTTGTTCTTAATTGTGAGAAAGGACAGGGTGGGGAGAGTTTTGGGAGCTCAAATGCATGACGTTTAACTTAATTTCCCCTGCTGACTACACGTGAGAGACACGGTTAAAAAGTATCACGGCTGCTTGTTTTCTTAAAGCTTGTGCATTTGACTGATATGGACGTGCGTAGTCGGACTGAGCTTCTCCCAGAGTTATGCTATTGCACTTGAGGAGAGAAACGGCAGACGTGAACGTAAAGTGGCGTTTAGCTGCATATTGGTTTAACTGCACTGTCAGAGAGAACTGATCCCATGCAAGCTTACAAAAGACACGGTTCCCTGCTTTCGAGGTGCAGGGCAGGGTAGAGTG